>JAJPUD010023744.1:0-19592 GCA_023553655.1 Myrmecobius fasciatus
CTCTCTTCTTTCTCTCTTTTTGTCTTTATTTCTCTGTCTCTCTGTCTCTGCCTCTCACTCTTTCTCTCGTGTATCTCTCTGTCTCTCACTCTTTCTCTCGTGTATCTCTCTGTCTCTGTGTCTCTGTCTTTCTCTGTCTCTCTTCTTTCTCTCTTTTAGTCTGTCTCTGTCTCTGTCTCTCTGTCTCTTGTCTCTCTCTCTGTCTCTCATTTCTCTCTTTTTGTCTTTATTTCTCTGTCTCTGTCTTTCTGTCTCTGCCTCTCACTTTTTCTCTTGTGTATCTCTCTGTGTGTCTCTGTCTCTGTCTCTCTCTGTCTGTTTCTCTTTCTCTGTCTTTGTCTATTTCTCTGTTCTATGGGACCTTTTCAGAGCTGGTCCCAAAAAAGTAACCCTATCTTAGAGGGCCTGGCTGTTCAATAGCTGGGCATCCCCCTTTCCTTTTCTGTCCTCAGTGCCCCCCCTTGAAAGGGAAAGTCCAAAGGATTCTGCATTGGAAATGGACAGAGCCGCCTGCCCCCTTCATCACTGTGCTGCCTCCTCCTGATGCTGACCCAAGCATCCCTCTGCCCAAGCCTCTGGAAGGCATCCCTGAGCGGGAGTTCTTTGTGAAGTGGGCTGGACTGTCCTACTGGCATTGTTCCTGGGTGAAGGAGCTGCAGGTGAGGAGGAGGAAGAGGGAAGGGAAGGGAAAGGGGCGTATAGCATATGATACTATGTAAACCTAGGGCTGCAGTCTACGGTCATCATCGATCAGTGAGCATTTATTAAGTGCCAGCTGTGTGCCAGACACTCTGCTGGACAGAGCATCACTTACAAATACAGACATTGAGACATCCATCTCCAAATACAGTCTTAGGAAAGGGGGAGATTGATGGGGAGGGTTCCTCTCTGCCCGAGGGTTCAGAGGAGGTGTCTGTCCAAGTTACGGGGCCTTCTTGACTTTGCCTCCTCTGTCTGGGGACCAGCTGGAGCTGTATCACACGGTCATGTATCGAAACTATCAAAGGAAGAACGACATGGATGAGCCGCCGCCCTTCGACTATGGCTCTGGAGATGAGGAGGGCAAGAGTGAGAAGAGGAAGAATAAGGATCCCCATTATGCCAAGATGGAGGAGAGGTTCTATCGCTATGGGATCAAGCCCGAGTGGATGATGATTCACCGGATTCTGAACCACAGGTGAGAGGGGTGAAGGGCTCACTGCTTACATCTGAGTCCTAGTTGGGATATTGCATTAACTGAGGCAAGGAAGGGGATGAATACATTTTAGGAAGGTTTTCTTTTTTAGTTAAACAAGGCTTAACTAAACTCCTCCATTTCCTTAGAATCTCCTGGCCCATAAACTTTATCCGCTCTCACCAAAATTTGCATTTCTTCTAGTACTGGTTTGTTTCATGTCCTTCAAGCCATAATTAGGGTGGACAACTGGGGCTCTTCTCCAGGGTACTGAAATTTGCAGGGTGCTGTTAGCATGTTTAACAGGTAGAAGAAAAAGCTATGTTTAGCACTTTTTGATCAATCATTCAGTCAGTCACTTAAGCCTGGCACACACAGTAGGTTCTTCATAAATTGCTGAATCAAAAAGTATTGAATCCATCTCGTAGAGTGACCTTATATTCACAGGAGCTCATATCTTGAGTTCTCTTCCTTTAGCTTTCTTATCTACCTGAATTTGTCTTAAAATTTTGCTATTAAGGGGCAGCTAGGTGGTGCAGTGGATAGAACACCAGCCCTGAAGTCAGGAGGACCTGAGTTCAAATCTGACCTCAGACACTTAACATTTCCTAGCTGTGTGACCCTGGGCAAATCTCTTAGCCCCAATTGTCTCAGCAATAATAATAATAATAATAATAATTTTGGTATTAAGATACCAGAATTGCTAATTAGAGTTCTGATGCTCTGAAGGTTCTCTCTTTGCCTAACTCAAATGCTCATATACTGGGTGTCTGAAGTGTTTTGCTTCTTCTCTTTGGGAGAACACCCAAGAGGAAGAGGAAACCAAGACCATGGAAATCAAGACACATGATTTTCACCTCTATGAAATTGCATATTAAAAGCACAGACTATAAATACTCCTTCCTCCTCCCATCCCAAAGCTGGACAGGTAAATTTTCCCCAAATATATTATCCCAAAGCCCTGATAACTACTAATTATTTATTGAAAAATCTATAAATTTCCCCGGTCACAAGGCAATCCTTACTTTTATTGATTTCAGGACTTGGTGCAACCATCACTCATGCAAACCATTCTCACCTGACTCTGTTTTTACGTGGAAGTCATTAATTTCTTTCCGTGAATCTTGCAAGTCTGTTTTCATGTGTGTTTTGGGCACACACCAGAGGCCCTCCAATGTCTACCCAGCTCCCTCTGTCACAAAGAGATATTGCCCGCTCTGTGATTCAATCAATCGATAAAGTGCCTACTGTGTGTCAGGCGCTGTTCTAGGGAATATGAACAACAACATTGAAACAGGCCCCACCCTCAAGGAGCTTATGCTTGGGGAAGAAGGAACAGCATGCATCCAGATAAGACATGTACAAAATAAACAAAAAGCCAAATGGGGAGTGGGCTCTGTAACTTTTCGGGCTGTGCAACATTTGAGCTGAGTCTTGAATATCCAAGCAAAGGCTTGGGGGGGGGGGGAGATGGATGCTGAGGATGGGGAACAGCTAGGAGAAAACAAGCAGGTGGAGCAGTAGATAGTCAGGAAGATCTGAGTTTAATTCTGGCCTCTGACCCGCCATCTCAGGTTTCAGTAAAGTGCATTTGCCTAATTAAATTTGCACCTGTATCCCCCTGGCTGTTGAGAAGACCAGAATGTGACAGTGTATTATAAACTGGAAAGCCCCATGCTCATGTAAAATCTCAGTGTCCACCTCCTCCTCCTCCTCCTGCCCCCTATACATAGCCCTCAGGCCCGGAAGCAAGATCTGTGTGTCTGGTTCTGTTGCAGCTTTGACAAGAAGGGGGACGTGCATTACCTGATCAAATGGAAGGACCTGCCCTATGATCAGTGTACCTGGGAGATCGATGAGATTGACATACCCTACTATGAGAACCTGAAGCAGGGCTATTGGAACCACAGGTACCTCCAGGGGCAGGGCCCGGGGGCTCTGGGACAGGTGGGGGCTCCCCTGGAAACCCCAGGGATTCTTGGATTCTCACCTCTCCCTCATCTGTCTCTCCTCTCCTCTCCTCTTCGTCTCTTCTTTCTCTCCTATCTCTCTGTCTCATCTCTCTTTGTCTCTCTCTCTCTGTCTCATCTCTCTTTGACTCTCTCTCATCTCTGTCTCTCTGTTTCTCTTTGTTTATTTCTCTATCTCTGTCTCTCTGTTTCTATCTGTCGCTGTCTCTGTCTCTCTGTGTCTGTCTGTCTGTCTGTCTGTCTCCCTTGTCCCCTGGCTTTCCTCTCTCTTTCCTGCTTATCTCTCATTTCTGGTCTCTCGTAGGGAGCTAATGTTAGGAGAAGATTCCAGGCCGCCCAAGAGACTGAACAAGAAGGGGAAAAAACTGAAAGATGACAAACTGGAAAAGCCCCCGGAGACTCCCTTGGTGGATGTGAGTGGGAGCTGAAGGGGAAGGAGGGGAAGACCTGGGTTCAAATTTTGCACCTGATACTGAACAGCACGGATAAATTATTTGGTTGGGCTGAGCCTGTTTCCTCTCCTGTAAAATCTGAATTAATAACAAGACGTGCTTCATTGAGATAAAGACAAAAGCATTTTATCTAAATGCTAGCACCAGAGCTGAATGTGGCTCCCCTCCCCAGACCAAGTCCTCTGTGCGGCATTTAAAGCTCTTTCTATCCCAGCCCTCCCCCACTCCAGGGACCCCACAACACAGCTACACCGTCCTTTGTCCATCTCATCTCTGTGCCCTTCCTCTTCACTTCTGCCTCCTAGAAATCCAGCTTCACCCTCCCCCCCACTTCTGCAAGAGGCCTTTCCTACTTCCTTCTATCAAGATTACTTTCTATCTGTTTTATAAAGGATGCATCCCTAGTTTTAAACTTAGCTTAGAATTTAAATTAGAATGTAAGCTCCTTGAGGGAGGGGTCCTCAGCCCTTAGCTGGGTCCTTCAAATCATCTTCCTGAGACTGATTAGCCCTATGACCCTGAGAGAGTCACTTCACTTGTCTGTGCCTCAGTTTCCCCAATTTTTCCTTCTGTTGGAAGTACTGATAAATAATACACCTCTCTTGAAAGATGTTGTGAGGACCCGGTGAGGTAATGAAGTTTTGCAAGCCTTAAAAAGCTTTTTTGGCTATTTTTAGTTTTGCTGTTACTTGTGGAGAGGTCATACTTAGCTTCTGAAGCGAATCCTTCCTTAGGATATCAAAGCATTTTAATCCCAGCTTGTTTGTCTTGTGGGAACAAACTGTCCTTTTAAAAATATATACCGTACCCATTGGCCACTCAGTTAGAATATAGGTAACATTTCTATGGCACCCACAATGTGCCAAACACGTTCTAAGTGCTTTATAATTATTGTCTCACTTGATCCTCACAACAGCCCTGGAAGGCAGGTGCTTTTATTATTCCCATTTTACAGATGAGGTAATGGAAGCTTTCCATGTACAGAGAGAGATTGTTAAGCAAAGCAGACAAGCCCACTGGCTCTGACTAGTGTCTTCTAATGGATGCCTCATGCTGCCTCCCTAGTCCACCACCTTTCTGTGGAGAGGACAATGGATTATTTCACTATCACGATCAGAAGGCTTGAGCTTGTCAGAGTTCTTAGATTCTTCAGTTTTTTTCTTTACATTATTATATAAATATCTCAGGGCAGCTAGGCGGCACAGAGAGTAGAGTGCCAGGCCTGGAGTCAGGGAGACTCATCCTCCTTGAGTTCAAATCCTGCCTCAAATATTTCCTAGCTGTGTGATTCTGGGCAAGTCACTTCACCCTGTCTGCCTCAGTTTCCTCATCTGTAAAATGAGCTGGAGAAAAAAAGACTAACTACTCAAGTATCTCCATCAAGAAAACCCCAAATGGGGTCATGGAGTGTCAGATATGACTCAAAAATAACTTTAGCAAATACATTTCCATCTTCCTTCTCTGCCTTTGCTGTAGCAATCTGTACAAATCTTCCCATTTTGTGTGATAAATTTCTTATTGATCATTATGGCATAATAACCCATTACTTTTATATTTCACTATTGGTTCATCCATATTTCCCAATCAGTGACTGATCCCCAATTCTCTACCAGCTCCTACATCTGTCGGTTTATATCTGTGGGACCTTCCTCTTTGTCTGGAATTTATGACCTAAAAAGTTGGATCATTGGATCAAAGAGGTTGAAAAATTCAAGAGACTTTTTAAAAACCATTCCAAATTGACTTCGAAAGTGGCTGGGCCAGTTCACAGCTCCTCTGGTATCAGGTCACTTTGCCTCATTGTATTTAATGACCAGCTGCTTGGTCCTAGGGAGGAATAATCATAGTAAGAAGTGATAGCAAAGCTTTGAGGTTTACAAAGGAGTCTACATCCATTATGTCATGTTGGGATGGATATCAAGCTTCAGCTCAGACTGAAAAGAGGGAAAAGACAAATTAGATAGGGCTCCCTACAGCCATAATGCAAAGGGAGTAGGGCTTATAACCAAAGATTAGTGTGAAAATAAGGATGTGCTTTTTTTCTTATCCAAGTTCACTGATGCCCTGAAATCTATTCATGGAGTCCTTTTAGTGTCCATAGGTCGCAGGTTATTAAGAAATAATAGTTTGATGTATTGGACTACCTGCCATCTAGGGGAGGGGGTTGAGGGAAAGAGGGGAAAATTTGGAACAGAAACCTTTGCAAGGGTCAATGTTGAAAAATACCCATTTTATTTTGTAAATAAAATGCTTTAATTTAAAAAAGGAAAAAAATAAATTGTTGAAGCAGGAAAAAAAAGAAATAATAGTTTGATATATTGGACTACCTACCATTTAGGGGAGGGAATGGGGGGAAGGAGGGGAAAATTTGGAACAGAAGGCTTTGCAAGGGTCGATGTTGAAAAATACCCTTTTATTTTGTAAATAAAATGCTTTAATTTAAAAACGGAAAAAATAAATTGTTAAAGCAGGAAAAAAGAGAAATAATAGTTTGGTAGAGTGGATAAGATGTGGAGCTTGGAACCAAGAAGTTCTGGGGCAGGAAAGTTTTTGGCCTTTTAAAAAAATTTTATTTTTGTATCTTCAGCTTTCAGCACAATGCCATTCAATAAATGCTTGTTGATTGATAGACAACGTCTAGACAAGTGAGCCTTGGTCTCTTCTCCCTAAACAGCCCACTGTCAAGTTTGACAAGCAGCCATGGTACATCGATGCCACAGGAGGCACCCTCCATCCTTACCAGCTGGAGGGACTGAACTGGCTGCGGTTCTCCTGGGCCCAGGGCACAGACACCATCCTGGCCGACGAGATGGGCCTGGGGAAGACGGTCCAGACCATCGTGTACCTGTATTCCCTCTATAAGGAGGTGAGCCCTTCCTTTCCTCCGAGGGGCCACCTGGGAGATCTTGGACAAGAAGGGAGAGGTTGGATTTGGCTTCGATGCCCCCAGGCCTTTTCCCTCTGAGTCTGTGACTTTGGGATGAGAGTCTTTCTATCCCTCCATTCTTTATATTTATGACCCATGTACAAGTATGGCCCTAGTGCCTGGGGCCTAATAAAGCCTGCTGAGGAGTTGACTGCCAGTCCAAATCAGTGATTTTACAGAGGGCTGTTTGGGGAGAAGAGGCTAAGGTGGCAAGCTCACCTGGGCCCTGTCTCCCTCCTCAGGGTCACTCTAAGGGGCCATACTTGGTCAGCGCCCCGCTGTCCACCATCATCAATTGGGAGAGGGAATTTGAGATGTGGGCTCCTGACTTTTACGTGGTCACTTACACCGGGGACAAGGAGAGCCGATCCGTGATCCGGGAGAATGAGTTTTCCTTCGAGGACAATGCCATCCGGAGTGGGAAGAAGGTTTTCCGCATGAAAGTAAGCGCTGCTGGCTTTTGCTTTGGGTTTTCTTGGGCTGGGAAGGTGGGAAGATTGGGTTCACTCCTCAACGGAATCAAACACACTTCCTCTCTGTATTATGTGGAGTACTTTCTCAAGACCACATCATTCCCCAGGGATAGCAGCTTCTCCATTGGGATTTTCTGCAGAGCCTTTTATTTCCCCTCATTATAATAATCACCAGTAGATTAGAGTCTCTGCTCAGAGTCATGCTTTTAAATACACGAAATAAAACACATGATATTACAAAGGAAACCAAAAGTTAGTGTGAAAACAAAGATGTGTTTTTTTTCTTATCCAAGTGCACTGACCCCCTGAAATCTATCCATGGATTCCTTTTGGTGTCCATAGATCGCAGCATATTTAGAAATAACAGTTTGCTGGAGTGGATAGTGGGGCTTGCAATCAAGAAGTTCTGGGATCAAAAACTGCTTCTGATAACTAACATAAGTGGGAATTAGCAACTAAAACATACAGGAGTGGCAATCTACATAAGTGAGGGAATTCTGGTGAAGGCCTTTCCATAGTCAAGTCCAAAAGAAAAAAAAAAGAAAACCCAATTAAACAACTTATATTAGATGTTAAATAATTTTTATTGCTATTATTTAATATCCATTGATTCTTCTCTTGTAATAGAAGGAAAACCAACTATCAGAACAATTGTGTATGAAGCATTCTCACTCATAGTCCCCAACTCACCATTGAGAGCAAGTAGGGAAATTTGTGCTCTCATATTTTTTCCAGTGCACTGATTGATTAACATCATTAACCAGACTTAAGGAAGCAGCCTTTTAGTGGCTTTTAATATTTTTATTTAATTTTAAATATTTAATTTAATAGTTAAATATTCTATTTACAATTTACGAAACTCTTTACCTCATTTTACTCTCAACAACAACCCTGGGAGGAAGATACTACTGCTATACCCATTTTATAGCTGAGGAAAACTTAAGACAATCAGAACTTAAGTGACTTGCTCAATATCACACAGGCAGGAAATTTTCAGCATCTGGATTTGAATTCATAACCTCCTGGCTTGACTCTGTGTCCAGTACTTTATCCACTGTACCACCAACTGCCTCTTTAGGATACATCAGTTTTTTTTTTACCTTTTATTTTGCTTTTTTACTGGGTCAATAGCATGGTCCAAATAGCATTTTATTTTTCCAATTATGTATGAATAAGACAAATTTAAACATTAATTTTTTTTTAAAATTTGGAGGTTTCAATACCTTTTCCTTCCTCCCTAAAATGGTAAGCAGTTTAGGTTATATATGTGTAATCATGTAAAACAGATTTCCACCAAGGTTATATGTTAGATGTGAGAACTAAAGGACAGGATAGGAATTCTCCAGGCTACTTTAGCTTCTTATAACTCATGGATCTGTTCTCTGTGATTTCATTTAAATGATGTTTAGTAGCCTGTTTATATTTTAATAACCCCAACTCACTGTAGGAATGATGTGGAGCCACACTGATCATTTCTGTCTTTCTATTTCCATGGTCTTCTTTCTTCCCATTTTTTTTCCTCTGGGAGGAAGGTTCAAAAAATGGAATGGGCTGCAAAAAACATCATAAAAAGGAAAAAAAATCAGAACCTACCTGAGCAAAAATATTCATAACTGCTCCAGGAATAAATGGAAATGGAAAAACAAATTGGAGGGCACCCCTATTCCCACAACTAGAGAATGGCTGACTATTGTGGCCTATCAATGCAACCGAGAAAAAATGATCAATGTGAAAAAATTGTCCTTTTTGGTTTTTAATTAAGTTTCTTGTAAGAAATAAAAATATTTTAGTAGTATGGGCCTCCTGGAGAAAGTTTTTTATCCTGAATGTATCTCTTTCAAGCTTCCTGTGGGAGAGTTTATTTCTTGAGAGCTGTCAGTGAATTATTTTTTTTTAATTTTTAAAGCTTTTTATTTCCAAAACACATGCATGGATAATTTGACAACATTGACCATAGCCTTGTGTTTCAGATTTTCTCCCCCAGATGGCAAGCAATCCAATATAAGATAAACATGTTAAAATATAAAGCATTTATTTTTTAAGTGCTTACTCTGCACAAGGCACTGTGACACCCAGAGAAAAGGAGCAATAGCTTTTCTTTAATGTTAATTCCAAATGGTTGGACCATTTGCTGACTGGAACCTTCACTGGATGTGTCTGCGGGCTGTAACAAGTGCAGAGCAGGTCCGGGTTGATTGCTGTGGGTGGCGGTTTGGAAGCCTTGTTGTTCCCAAGGCTCTTGGGTTCAGGGTTGCCTCCATCATGGTCTGAGAGGAGAGGGTGGTTTGCTCCGTGGGTGACAGCCCCTTTGGGAGCTGCCTCCCTCAATGATGGTGGAATGGCTTGCATCGAAGAGGGACTGATGGCTTAGGGGTGCAGTCGAGCAAGTTGGGCTCCTTCTCACCAGTGGCTGCAGGGGGTGAGTTGTTGAAACAACTTATCTCAGCCATTGCCTTCCAAACTCTTCCCTTTTTTCCATGTAGAAAGAGGCACAGATCAAGTTCCACGTGCTGCTCACGTCCTATGAACTCATCACCATCGACCAGGCCATCCTGGGGTCCATTGAATGGGCCTGTCTGGTGGTAGACGAGGCTCACAGGCTGAAAAATAACCAGTCTAAGGTAAGCTGCCTTACTCAGGGAGGTGAGGTGGGAAGAAACTAGCAGCAAGCTGCTCTGGTATACCGACCCACTCTGGGCCCCAGATGGCAGGACGTGGTGGAGGGGCCAGGACCACAACACTCTTTCTTCTCCCTAGTTCTTTAGGGTGTTGAATAGCTACAAGATCGACTACAAGCTGCTGCTTACAGGGACACCCCTACAGAACAACCTGGAGGAGCTATTCCATCTTCTAAATTTCCTGACTCCGGAACGGTTCAAGTAAGTTACCCTTTGCCCAGAACCCCTAAGCTGCAAGGGACCTCAACGGCACTAACTCAAATCTGACCGAAGCCAGTGGTATTTCCACAATTTCCCTTCTCCTGCAAATTAGTCATCCCATCTCCACTCCAGTATTTTCCATTTGCAGGACCCTTCCGATTTGCTTTATATCTATATATATATGTATATATATATATACACCTATTTATATGTAAATATATATTTGTCATATAGAAAGTCTATTTGTATATGCTTTACAAATCATCTCATTTGAGTCTCATAATAATCCTGTACAATGGGTACTAAAGGGCTTTAAATGCCAACTAGAAGATTTTATATTTGATTCTGGAGGTTTTAGAAAGCTACCAGAGATTATTGAGTGTGAGTATATTGATCTTCCCTTTGAATAGAGAATATATTGGAATGGGGAGAGACTTGAGGCAGTCCAAGACCACCGGCAGGGCTATTCTTGCCCTGGTGCAGGTGGGAGGTGATGAGAGTGGTCAGAGAAAATGAAATCAACAGGCCACCGAAGGATGAAGCCAGGTCGTCCTCATGATGGGCGATTGAGGGTGGTGAGAGATCAGGGTGACAGCTAATAATCATTGCTGTGAGTAAGTCTCTCCTTCTCTCTGTAGCAATCTGGAGGGCTTCCTGGAGGAGTTTGCTGACATCTCCAAGGAAGATCAAATCAAGAAATTGCACGACCTGCTGGGGCCCCACATGCTGCGGCGACTGAAGGCTGATGTGTTTAAGAACATGCCAGCCAAGACGGAGTTGATCGTGAGGGTGGAGCTGAGTCAAATGCAGAAGTGAGTTTTCTCTCCCTGGCTCCCAGGGAGCAGCAGTGTGGGTATCATGGAGCTCCTCCAGAGCAGGGACTGGCTTTGGCCTTTGGATCTCCAGTGCTTAGAGCATAGTAGGTGCTTTACCCTAAGTACCTACTGTGTGCTAGTGTAATTAAGACTGTCAGCACTAGGTCTGGAGCTGGAGGACCCATATATTCAAATCTCTCTGACCTCAGTTTGTTAAATGAGAGAATGGGTTTGGATGATCCCCAAGATCCTGTTTATAATTCCCTCTTCCCTGTGTCTTTTATTTCTCACCCCCACACTTTCCTTTCTGGTCTAAATGAACTGGCTTCAGGATCCTGTCCTTTAGGATCAGGAAGCTCTGAGTTCAAATCTGGCCTTAGCCATTTACTAGCTGTATAATACTAGGAAACTCAATTTCTTTAACTATGAAATAGGGATAATTACTAGCACCTACCTTCCAGGATGTGAGGATCAAATGAGACAATAATTCTAAATATGTTTATTACTGTATTCTCCTCACCTCTCCTGGCACTGTCTAGGGGGGATTCTCTGTGGTGGGTAGGTAGGAAGAGTTTCCTCAACCACATGCCTTATATAGTCTTTCCTCTGTATTTAGGATTTTTGGATCACCTTGGAGATTTACTAATGACTAATCCAAGGTCATAATCAGATAAATGATATTTGAATTTATTGCTCCATGTTGGAGTTCAATGGACAGTGTCCAGATTAAGAATCTGCATTACCTTGCTCTCCCCACCTGCTTTCTCCTGCTCTACAGTTCTGCTCCATAGCCTAGATGGTTAGAACACCAATCCTGTAGGCAGGATGACTTCAGGTCAAATACTGCCTCAAGCATTTACTAGCTGTGTGATCCTGGGCAAGTCACTTAATCCTGATTGCCCCCCCCCCCATCCCTCAAAAAAGAATTGTAGAACAGTTCTATTGGGGAATAAAGAACTCTAAGAATCAGTCACTCAAGAAATCCAGGCCATACCCAAGGGAGTAAAGGCCCATTCTTTCCTGGTTCCCCAGAAGGGTAGAGATTATGGGACCTACTAGGATCAAATCGTATTATCTCTTACATTGTGAATTTTATAGCCATAGGAAAGTCTCTTAAGCTTTCTGAACTTCAGTTTGCTCATCCATAAAATGAAGATTTTTATCGTGTACTAGGTGACAAGCAGTGTGGACCAGTGGAATTTAGATTGTAAGCTTTGTTGATGACAGGGGCTGTTATGCATAGTGGGGACTTAACAAATGTTCATTGGATTAGAAAAAATTGCAGATACAAATCTGAGAGATATCCCTTGTCCTCAGTCTAGTGTACATAGAATGCCTTAGGACACAGTATCAAACAATTGTTTGTGTATTGTGTCTCCTGCTACAGGAAATATTACAAGTTCATTCTAACCAGAAATTTTGAAGCCTTGAACTCCAAAGGTGGTGGGAATCAGGTATCACTACTTAATATCATGATGGACCTGAAGAAATGCTGCAACCACCCCTATCTCTTCCCCGTGGCTGCCGTGGTAGGTTCAGTTACTCAGAATCCCGAGTTATTCATCTGCCAAACTCTATAAGGGACCATTTGATATGCTTGCTTGGTGTATGTTGGGAGTTACTGATGACCTCTTCTGTCCAGAGCTTTTCTACTGTCTTCAAAGAATCTTGCATCTCCCTCCCAACTAAAATCCATCTTTTCAAGCAAACCTTTCCTGATTCCCTTAATTTCAATGCCTTCCTTCCACTGATTATCTCTATCAATGTGGAAATTGGTCTATGATTTTCTTTTTCTGTTTTAACTCTTACTGGTTTGGGTAGCAATATACTATTTATGTCATAAAAGAAGTTTGGTAGGACTCCACCAAATAGTTTATAGAGTATTAGAATTGATTTTAAATTTTTGGTAGAATTTACTTGTAAATCTATCTGGCCCTTGGGATTTTTAATAAGGGAGTTCATCGATGTTGTGTTCAATTTGGTAATTTATATTTTCATTGATTCAGATTGTCAGGTTTATTGGCATATAATTGGCAAAATATTTCCTAATTGTTGCTTTAATTTGTTTTTTGTTGGTGATTTCACCTTTTTCACTTTTGATACTGGATAATGCATCTTGTAAACAGCTTGTTTTCGTATTGTCTCCTCCATTAAACTGTAAGCTCCTTGAAGGGATTGTTAGCCCAATAATAGGTGCTTAATAAATGCTTGTTGGCTTTTTATACAGTCAGCTTCCAATTATTCACAGGGTAATTGTGGGCATAATTCTGAAGTCATGACATGTGGCATGAGAATATTAACCAGCTGACAGATGATCAGCAGAGTGCAATTGCTTATTTTGCTAATTGGGTTGAGGAGACTCCAGGGTGCAAAACCCATCTCTCCATTGTAAAGTTGAAGAGGTTGAATCAGATGATCTCATAGCTCTGTAGCGATATTCCTTTGACCATCTCATTTCTAAAATGGAGTTAAGAAGACCAATAGTAGCTTTCTCATAGAATGTGGATTTTTAATGAGATAATGAGTGCTAAGCACTCTACAAGCTTTAAACCACTCTTTACAAATGCCAGCTGAACATGGGGGGATTTTTTTCCATCTTACTCTCAGGGTACCTTTAATTCAGTCCCTCCTTCACTCCTAGATTGCCAGTATCCTCCTCTGGCTGTCAAGAAGGCAAGCTTCTATTCTAATATAAGGTCCTCATCAGCCTTCCCCCAGTCCCCTCTCCAATCCATCCTTCATGCTGTCACAGACTTCCTCAGAAAACTCCTGTGGCTTCCTCCTGCCTCTAGGAAACACAAATCCCTCTGTCTGGGGTTAAAGGGCCCCTCACAGAGGGCTGTCCCACAGTGGATGAGTGTGGCTTCCTGCTCCACAGAGGCTGAATGACCACATATTAATTATTATTTGCTGCAGACATCCCTTCTAGTCCAGGCAAACTGAGCCTCTTAGGGTTCCCATCTCTGTCTTCATGCCCTTGCAAAGGGGCTCTCTGGTGTGTGGACTGCTCTCGCTCCTCATCTCCACCTCTTAGAAAACCTATTTTTTAAAAGTTCAGATGTTGACATTCCCACATGGGAAGATGATCTGTGTAACTCTTGAGAATCCAGCCCCACCTCGTACTGGAGCCTCTTCTCCTTTGCCCTGACAAAGCACCTCCCTTGACCCTATCGCCTTGTTTTGGGCCCTCCCTATACTGTGCCTTCAAAACATTAATTGTTGTTTAACAAATGCTTGTTAATTGATTGACTATTGAACAGGAGGCACCAGTCTTACCCAATGGCTCCTATGATGGCAGCTCCTTGGTCAAGTCTTCTGGGAAGCTCATGCTCCTCCAGAAGATGCTGAAAAAGTTACGTGATGAAGGGCACCGGGTTCTGATCTTCTCCCAGGTGAGTGTTTCTTGCTTGCACAATTTGGTTCTTTTGAGTTAGAAGGAGCCAAGTGTGTACACACACACACACACACACACACACACACACACATATATATATAGAGAGAAACAGACAGAGACAGAGACAGACAGACACAGAGAGAGGGAAGGAGGGAGAGAGAAGTTTTTTGTATGCATTCTTGCTTAGTGGTCAGTTAAAAAGATGCCTTACCAAGCTGAGCTCCTTCCCTCTTTATCTGGGTGATACACTGACCAGTCTTCCCCATGATAAATGTAATTTTATACACACACACTCAACTTGGGATACTGAATACACAAACACACATTTCTCCCTTCTGATGCAAGTATGCATTTACAGACACAGACATTGCACATCCACATACTCTGTTATCTTTCTGGACCTCAGTTTCCTGCTCCGTAAAGTTAGGGAGCTGGACTTGACCTCTAAATCTTCAATCCTGTGTTCAACGTGTGGTGAGAAGATGGGAGCAGGGGGAGGAGATGAGAGTCTCTGCAATGGTTGAAGGGCTACCCAATGGAAGAGGGGCTTGTGTTTCTTAGCCCCAGAGTAGAGCCAGGAGGAGTGGGTAAATGTTTGCCAGGGGGACAGTTTCCCAGTGTTCCTCAATGACGTGGGCTGCTTGGATTGTGTTGCCCTTCCCCAGTGCTTGGATGGTGGCTTATAGATAGTTCTGTAGGGGGATCTTGCTCAGGGACAGGTTGCCCTCCATTCCTCCTAAGGCTCCTCCCAGATTTGAGAAATGGATGGTTTTTGACCCTTTAGGATCATGCAGGAGACCCCTTTCAGTCTGCCATCTTGGTAAATCCAGTCTCTGATGCTGAGTCCACTCACCCCTTTATGGCTCCATGCTGCAGCATGTGGTTGGTGCCATTCACAAGCCCTAGGTGACACATCTTTTCCACACCTAAAATAGGGTTCTTTTTTCCAGCTGGTGTCACAGTGGCCAGAGATCTGGGCCTGGAATCAGGAAGACCTAAGTCAAATCCAGCCTTAGACACTTGCTCTGACCTTGGGCCAGCTCATTTAAGCTTTGCTTGCCTTGGTTTTCTTAACTGTAAAATGGGCACCTCCTAGGTCTATGAGAAGCCTTTCCATCTGTCAGTTACCCCCCCATTTACGCTGCATTTGGGTCTTGTTTTTCTTTGTTGTCTACCTCCCTGGGCTGTGAGCTCTTTGAGAACAGAACTTTATATCCCCGGGGTTTAGCGCACAGTAGGCACTTAATGAATGCTGCTGACCTGACCACAAAGTGAGCAGCTTGGCTCTTGTGGTAAATCAGGCCAGGGTGGTCAGTGGGTTATTTTCTTCCCATGGCCACCTTTGGGCACTGGCTTCTCCTTCCAGATGACCAAAATGCTGGATCTGCTGGAGGACTTCCTGGAATATGAAGGCTACAAGTACGAGCGGATTGATGGCGGGATCACGGGAGGTCTTCGACAAGAAGCCATCGACAGATTCAATGGTACTCCTTGGTTTCTTTCTGTCCAGAACCCAAGACTGAGCAATGTTACTCTGACTTTTCCCTTTCCTTCCCCAAAGAGATGTTTTGTCCCAGGCAATGAAGGTGGAGATTGGGAATGTTGGGAATATACTGAATGGTTCCTTTGCTGGAGGGGATGGAGCTTTCTGTCCCTCTGCCTGAGAAATGGAGCAGGAACTTTCTGAAGGATTCTAGTGTGTCTCTCTGTGTGTGTAAGTGTTGGGCATATGAGCACATGTGGGTATTTCAGAATGAGTTCAAAATATGGCAAAATAATATAAAATCTGAAGAAGAAATGGAGAGAAGTGGGCTTTGAGAAGGGTTCCCCGTACACTACAAAGGCTAATAATTATGGGTTTACAGTGGTGCTAATTTTAATGGTCATAATGTTTCAAATGCCTTTTCATTTGTTCTTACTAGACTTAACCTTAGCCAGCCCCATCCTTGTTACTGTGGTTGGGAAATCAGGGCAGCTGGGCTGTGGTGATGAGTAAGGCAGCCGAAGTTTTCTAGGCAAAGGCCCGCCCTAGGTACCAGGTACTAACCTGCAAAAGTCAATGAAAGGGCGTGAAGACTAAGGACTGCTGGCCTAGCATATAAAGGCTGCTCCATTTATCTTAGAGGAAGAAAAAAGGAGGTCCCTTTGTGGCTGCGGGGCTTGTGGGTAGGTTTCCCCGTGAGCCAATGTCCCTGGTGTTGTGGGTGTTGTGGGTTGGGTTTGAAGCTGGAGCTCTTAGATGATAAATCTCTGTCATGAGGTGAATGATCGCCGCATCCTGGATGTCATCTCTCAGGGCTGCCTGTCAATGGATATGAGGTTCTGGCAGTCAGAGGCTGTAGGACCCTGACAATATCTACGAGTATATTATGATTAGCTGCAGCTTGATCTGCAAGCTCTGTTTTTGCTTACAAGAAAAGGAAACAATTTAAAGAGAGTAGAATGTCTAATGAGAGGAAGTTCTCGAGCATGTTTGGGGATGGTTCCGCTATGGAGAATGGATCCAGAAGGAGCTTAGGATGAGAAGAAGTGGATGTGTTTGCAATCTGAACCCAAAAAACTGTGATCGTGAGATCACAGACCCAAGAAAGATCAAAGAGTTTAATAATCTGAATTGGCTTGATGACTATAATTATTAACAAATGCATTAATTAGGTCCTTGGTTTATATTTTAATAATCTATGAAGGTTCTTAGGATCTTAGAATCTGTGAATATTGTATACCTGAGGAATGTTATGTGAAAATAGTGCTTTGGTTGATTTGGCCTAGGAAGGATCTCACGATCCAAGGAAAGATCAGAGTTTAATAATCTGTATTGGGCTGACGACTGTAATCTGTAACGAATTCATTAGTTAGGGTCCTGTGTCTATGCTTTGATAATCTATGAAGGTTCTTAGAATCTATGAATATTCTATACCCGAGGACTACTATGTGAATATAGTGCTTTGGTGGATTTGGCCTGGGAAGGATCTCTCATTTCTCATTTCTTTTCTCCCTCTCTTCTCCTTCCCTCACTTTCTAGCTAAATTCTCAATTGTTCTCTTCCTGGCAGGTTCTAGTGGACTGTGAGAAATTAATGAGGAAAATAGACCAAAGAAATAAACCCATCACAGTTGATGATACAGAAGGGTTAACTTGGCCCTAGGGAAGGAACTGCTAAGGGTTGTTGGCCGACTTTCTGTCCCTGCCAGGTTGCCATCTTCCCTTGGGCCTTGTCTGTGCCATTCAGTTTAGCCCTTTGCTCCCCCTCACCTCTTGATGTGGACCTTTGCCCTCCCCAGCTCCTGGAGCCCAGCAGTTCTGTTTCCTCCTCTCCACCCGGGCTGGGGGCTTGGGCATCAACTTGGCCACCGCTGACACTGTGATCATCTACGACTCGGACTGGAACCCCCACAACGACATACAGGTCTGTGGACGTGCACTTTTCCAGGGCTCTGCTCCAGGCTGGCCACTCTGGAGTAGAGCGTTCATGTGTAAGAAGCTCACAGTCCTGGCAGGGGTCCCAAGATGCTTTATCCTCCCTCTGAGGGACAGAGATCAGCTCAGCCTTGAAAAGCCTCCCCCCCAACCACAGAGTTCCTCGCCTTGACTTGCATTGCTTCCCTTTGCCCACCTCTCTCTTCCCTCATCACTCAGGCCTCCCCATCCCGAGGGTTCACAGTCAGATAAAGCTGGCAGGATCCTCCCTCTCTGGGCAGGTCCTTGCCCAAATGCCCGGGGCTGGACTTGTGGGGGGACCCCAGCATCATTGCAGCTTCAGCTGTGAAGTCACAGTCAGAGGGGGCTCCAGTTTTGGGAGGGAGAGGGTCTGGGCAGGGCCCTGGGTCAGAAAGAGAAGAGCTCCAGGCTGGAGACTCAACCACGGACTGGTTCCCTTTTCGTTCCAAATCAAGCAAGTCACTTAACGGTTTTGTGCCCCAGTTTCTTCATCTGTAAAAGGGGTTGAACTTTATGGCCACGAAGGGTCCCTTCCAGTTCTCAAATCTGTGATCCTCATGTGATCCATTGTTTTCCGTCTGATTCTGATTCATGTCAGTAAGCATTTATTAAGCATCTACTGTGTGCCCATAGCAAGACAAAAAAAGGAGATAGTTCTTGCCTTCAGAGAGCTGATGAGGATGGGAGTGGGAGTGAGGAGTACAAGGCAAAACCTCACAGAAACTTGGGAGACCAGGGAGAACCCCGGACCGGTGTTTTTTTTTAAAGCTCTCAATGGGGAAAGGTAATTAGAGGAGAATCAGGCAGAGAACCTGCTAGCGAGGGAGACAGAGAGAACCACAAACCAAAATGGAAATAATAGCCTCTGCTCTTTCTGCAGCAATGGCTGCCCATAGTCCAGGTAAACTCCCAGGGCAGCCGTTTTCCTACGTGATTGTTGTACAAACGCTTAGACCTGGTCTGTAGAGTCTCATATGGTCAGAGGTGGGGCCTGGTGGGTCCCTTACTGTCGCTCTTCCCCCTGTGCCTTCCTCTACTCCTCCCTGCCTCTCTCCCCTGGGCCTTTGCCTTCCTCCTTGTTTCCTGCCCTTGTCTCCCTTCCTCCCACCCCCTCTTTGCAGACTAGGGAAGCCCAGTCCAGTTCAGAGACCCGTCCAAGGTCAGGTAACTAATTAAATGGCTCCCCCACCCAGTTTTGACTGGGTTTCACCTGTCTCCCTGTCCGTTGGCAGCAGGGGATGAGGAGTCTGGCCACAGAGTTATTAGTACGGGGAAGGATAAGAAGAAAAGTAGGTTGGAAGTTGGCAGAGGGGTCAGCATGGAGGCAGGGGATGGAAGGAGGGCACCATGAGGGGCGAGCCGCCAGGTGTTCCTAGGGATGAGGTTAAGGAGCAGGTGTGGGCAGAGGGAGTAGGGAAGGTAGGTGAGACAGACACTCGGCCCCATCCCCTGCAGTCAGCCCCCCATTGCCCCTCCCCCTCCCTTGTCAAGCTCAGAGGTGTAAACAGAGGTGCCCCCCAGCTTGGAGAATTCACAGTCGGGGCATCATACCCAAGCCAGTTGGCCTGGCTGAGCCTCAGTTTCCTGTTGTGTTTTTGTGGTTGTAAAGTGCCTGGGGGCCAGTCAGCAAGCACTTATTAAGCACTTACTGTGTTAGGGTCTGAGGCGGGATTCAGGCCCATGTCAACACTATGCCGCATGACCATGGTACAGAGACAGCGAGGATGCCCGGGTGGCCCTGGAGTTCCAATAACCCACCCTAGCTATGTGACCCTGGGCAAGCCACTGCACCCTGCTTGCCTCAGTTTCCTCATGTGTAAAAATGGGGATAATGATAGCACTTCCCTTCCAAGGTCATTGTGAGGATCAAATGAGATGATATTTGGAAAGCGTGTAGTATGTTGTTTGGCACACAGTAGGTACTACATAAATGCTCATTTCCACACACCCATACTGTTTATCTCAGCTGCTTGGCACATAGTAGGTGCTACATAAATGTTCATTTCCACATACCCATACTGTTTATCTCAGCTGCTTGGCACACAGTAGGTGCTATATAAATGCTCATTCC
>JAJPUD010023745.1:0-19592 GCA_023553655.1 Myrmecobius fasciatus
TGCTTCTTCACATAGAACCTGGACAAGGTGCTCACCAAGACCCTTCCAGCTCTGAAGCTACGATTTTGTAGAAGGGAGCTGGACGGTTCAGTGGAACTCCCAATGGTTACCCACTGAATTTATGCTCTTACATCATTTGATTGGTACAAGGACCTCACAGCTGGGGAGCTGCCTCTATCAAAGGGGAGCCATTAAGGGTTCAATAATAAAAAGTGTTTGTTGGAGGGCTGCTTGGGGTGGGGGTGGGGGTCTGGGAGTGTGAATGACTTGCCCAGAGTCACACAGTCAGGCCTGACTTGGGACTTACTGATACTTGCTAAAGTGATGTGTAGATGGGAAAGAAGCAGGAATTAGATGTGTGATTATATTGATCTCAGAAAACTCCCTCTAACCATGTAGCGCAATACTTTTATAGGGGCTTCCAGTCTTGGGAAGCTGCCTAGAACAATGAAACATAAGCAGATTGGCTCACAAGACAATGTTTGTCTGATTTCCCTACACTATGCATAAAAATATCAATGTTACTGTTGGTGGTCATGGCAAGGGAAAGCATGGCAAATAAATTTCCTGCACGAGAATTTCCTCAATAGTCTCCCCAATAGGTGGCCACCCAGCCTCTGCTTCAATAACCAAATGATGGAATGCTCTCTATCTCCCAAGGCATCTGTAACCTGTAAATCTTAATCTATAACCTTTGAGATCATGTCTGGCAGCAGAGGATCACAGTCAGGAAAACCTTCAAAGCTCATTTCACCCATTCCTGTACCCAATCACAACTTCACTACAATAAATCCAACCACAAGATCATGAATCTAACTTGCACCAAATATCTGTGGGGAGGAAGAATCCATTCCTTCCCAAGCCAGGCTGTTCTGCTTTGGGACAGCTCTGCATTTAATTTGCTGGGTCCTGTTAAAGTAAAACTTCTCTCTGCAACAACCCCCAATTGTCCCTTGTTCTGTTCTCTGGGTCCAAGTAGAAGTTGTCTCATTCTTCTTTGCTATTATTAGCCAGCTCTCCTCAGTCTTCCAGTGATCCCCATATGGTCCCCATGTATGATCTCTAGTTTCTACCCACTGTAGGCAAACTTCCTTGTATAAAGTTACCTTTTTCAAACAAGGCATTTAGAAAGAAAGGCCTCCAGGATATGAATCGGGCTAGCACAGATTGAAGTAGGACTATCATTTCCTTCCCCCTGAATATGAACTCTAACAAAGCTGCTTAAGATCAATGAGCATTTTTTTTTTTTTTTGCTTGCCACATTACATAGTTAATTCACATTGTATTTGCAGTCCCCTAAGAGCCTCGGGTCTTTTTTGACATGAACTGTTGATTAGTTATATCTTCCCCACTTAATTTTGTACAGATCTTTCCCCCCTCCCCCCCCCCCCCCAACTATCATTCCACTTTGCAAAGCACTTCACAAATATCTTATCTGATCCTAGATAATGGTAAGGCAACTAAGCAGCCAGTGGTCAAATGATTTTACCAGGGACACCTAGCCAATAATAGCTGATAGCTAATAAATAGCAAACATTTATATAACACTTACTATGGGCCAGACACCATGCTAAGCACTTTATAAAATATTATCTTTTTTGATCCTCACAACACCCCTGAAGTAACAGACTCAAGAGTTGGGATTGGGGTATCTTTTTTGGACATGGCCAATTTGAACAGGATGAAAGGAAAGGGAGAATAAAATAAACAGGTGGGAAATTCAGTTGGCAATAACAACTGGAAAAAAATTCTGAAGCAAGTTTCTGATGAGGACTTCATTTGTCAAATGTATAGGGAACTGAGTCACATTTATATATATATAAAGTCATTCCAACTGATATTAAATAATCAAAAGATATGATCTATGCCCAAAGGGCTATGAAATCATGTATATCCTTTGACCTAATAACATCACTACAAAGCATGTATCCCAAAAGAGATTCTTTTTTAAAAAAAGGAAACAAGCCTGTATGTACAAAAATATAAAAGCTCTTTTCTCAGGGCAAAAAAATTGGAAATTAAGGGGATGCCCATCAATTGAGAAATAGCCAAATAAATAAACTGTCGTATGTGATTATGATGGAATATTATTGATAAATGATGAGCAGGATGCTCTCAGACATGGTAATATGTGAGTTGGTCCTAGGTCTGAAGTCTTATACATGCAGAATTAGGTTCAAACAATAGAATTAAGTTTTTCTACAATGTGTTTCAGTGGGAGTTTTAATTTCTTTGCTTCTTCATTGGTAATGTAGATGTGAGTAGGGTGGTAGTAGAAAAAGAAGGTTGACTTGAAAATAAAATTTAATTTTTAAATTTGAAAAAAAAAGTTCGTAAAAAATAACAAACAGAGATATAGCTTAGTGAAGATAAAGGGGATGCTTGGATTCAAGTCCCATCTCAACTGCTTCCTGGCTGCTTTAGTGCCCTCTGGTCTCTGAAGTGTAATGGTGAAGGACAGAGGTGAGAGGAGACACACACCTTTTCAGCTTTGACCACACTGATCCATTTTGCTTGAGTCTATTCATTTGTTACAAAAGAGAATTCTACTAGGGAAAAGGAGTGTTTGAAAAGTGATATGGATGTGAAAAGAGAGCACCAAAAAACCATAGCAGAATCCTCATAACAGAAGCAATTTGGAAAATACAGTACCCAGTGAGTCGGTTGCGGATGATTTTCACACTCAGCACAGTCTCTCCCATGGTGGCAAAGGCTCTTGAGATAAAGTTCTCGTCCATGTAGGGTTCCAGCTGCAAGAAAAGCGGTACTGTTGGGAAAACCAAAGGGAAAACACCCCCTATTTCTCCTAATGCCCCCGCCCTCCCATTCTCTCCCCAGCCCACCCCCATCCTTGAACCCCTTAGTAGCCAGGGAGAGGCCAGGCCTGCCTTATTCATCACTGCCATCAACCCAAATTTTGGAACATTCTTCATTTCAAACATAGAATAATACCTGAAATATCTACCTTCCAAGGCCATGTAGACTTCAAGACAGGAAACCTGATTCTGAATCTCATTTTTAACCCTTACTAGCTGTATGGTTCCCAGCAAGCTCATGCTAACCTCTCCCAATCAAAAACAGTGCTACATAAATACCTGGCTGTTTGTAGGGACTTTCTTGGGATGTAAACCTTACAACCAAACCTCTGGGTCAAAGGATACGAACTTTTTAGCTCCTTTGTATCAATTTCAAATTGCTTTCCAGATGAAATAAGCCATGAAGCTCACATTCTGGTAAGATGTAATATAACTATGTTATATTAAATATGTATATGTTTAATATATATAATTACATATATTATGTGTAATATAATGTAAGTAATCATTACATTATATATGTAAATATATCGTGGGTGTTTAATAAATGCTCCATTCTGTATACAGTAAGCATCTAATAGATTCTCTCTCTGTGGACTATTATAACTGTCAGAATGCCATCTCCATCTCCTTGGAAGCGTACCTCTTTCAGACTCAAGGACCGGAATTCATTCCTATTAATCCGAAAATCGGGAATGGGAGAGGACAGTACAGAGGAGTACAGTATGACTCCAAGTCTTTGGCTCACATTGCCACAGGAACCCATTTTACAGAGGAGGAAGCTGAGGCCCGGAGAAGACTTAAGAAGGAAGAGTCAAGTCGGAGATTCGAACCCAATTAGCTCCCATCCCCCAGGCGACTGCTCGGCTCAAAACATCACCTACTGAGGGGGAGCCCCTGACACCCTATGCCCCCGCACCCAGCCCGCCCACAGCTCCGCCCGCACACCCTCTATCTTCCCGTGCGTGCTCACTTACGTCCCCCATCCACAGGGAGGCCGCCATGGCCGCGCGACCCCGCGCGGCCCAGGGGCTCTCGGAGGCCGAGGCGTCGCCCGCGCACGCACAGACCCGGTCTGTGCCACTGAGCATGCGCGGCGCATGCTCAGCTCTGACACCCGCCGTGGCTTTCTCGAGAGGGGGAAGGGGACGCGGTGAAGCCACACTGCACCGAATAGGAGGGGCTTGGATGTTCCAGAGGCCGACCTTTGGGGGCGGGGCCAGGCTTCCATTTCCGGGCTGTAGGGTTAGGGTTAGGGTTGCGCGAATTTTAGGGGCGGGGCTTGGAGAAGATTCACTGATGGGAGAGACCGGTATAGGCCTCTTGATCCTGGGTGGGCAGATCTAGGGTGGCTGCAAGACCCGGCGAGGATTACATTGAATAGTCCCGGAATGATTGATAATCGATTAAAAAAATTTTTTTTTTAAATTTTGGACTTATAACAAACGTCAAACAACATGGGCCTTTCCAAATACCTAATAGAATAGAAAAAGAGGATAGGAGGGTGTTCTTGAAATTGCAAGTCTATTAATTGCCTATTGTTATCTACAGCTGGCTTTTTCTTAGGGCCGCCAGGGAGCGGCATAGTGCACCAAGTGCTAGGTCCGGCATCGGAAATACTCTTCCTGAGTTCAAATGCAGCCTCAGATAGTTTCGGTGGGACTTTGGGCAAGTCACTTCACCCCGTTTGCCTCAATTTCCTCATCCGTAAATTGAATTGCAGAAGAAAATGGTAAACCACATTTCGTCTACTCTCTATGCCTAGCAACCCCCCCCCCATGAAGAGTCAGAGAAGACAGAAAAAAATCACTGAACTGACGTTTTCTTAAGTTCATGATAAAATCGTTCTTTTCTTTGATTTCTTGTTATCGGTGCTTTTAAAAAAATGCTTCATTGTTAAGCGTTATCTATATGTAATGGGAAAAATAAGATATTATTAAATTGTTAAATATTGTTGAAATACTAATAAATTTAGTAAACATCAAATTAAATATTAAAAATTGATTTAAAAATGCTTCAGTGACCCTACATCAATTAGGAAGGAGTTAAAGGACTGTTTTGCCACATTTGAAATTGGAAAACATTCATTTATAACACGAGAAGTCCAGTTTTATCTTCCTCTATTCTGTTTTATCCCAGCAAGGGATCCCAGTCATTTGCAGACCCCAGGGCCTGCTCCAATGCTCACCCCAGAAAACAGATTCTACTATCAATCCCTTTTTCATTTCTGACACACACTTTGCATATTCATCATTCTTGGCTACATTCTGGGTTTTTCTAACATTCCCCAGAAACCTCTTCATCCTGAAAGCTCAGTCCAGTCCAGAAAGTCACACCTCGGTGTTATTTCCCTTCTTACTTGCATTTGTATTCTCAGTGCTTATCAAGGCATCTGATAAACAGTAAACTTTTAATAAATGCATCTTAACTGATTAATTCCTGTCTCCTGACAGCCTGCCTCTGCATGTCCAAGAGAGGCCTCCAGAGTCCACAAGATGTCACTGCTGGGCATGAGATTCCTTCAAGTAGGAATTTGCACAATCTATTTAACTACATCCCTGCCTCCAACCACTGATATAGTCCCTGGATTCATTCTTCAGGGATTAACCTCCATAACCCTCCCCCCTCATACATGCTCCATCCCATTAATACTGAATCCCATTTCTCATGGACAAATCTTTCATCACTCTCAAAATTTAACCCTCCTCCTCCTCCTCCACTGTCCTACTTGACACTTTGTCCCATATTCTCCACTTGGTGAAATGCACACCCCATAATTAATAAGCTTCCTTTTCTCTTTAAAGGTTTCTTGTCTTTCTTCTTCTAGATCCATCTTTGGGGTCTCACCAAGACCTAGCTCCATCCTGGCATAGCATCCCTTTCCAGAGCTGGCTACACTTTTATTCATACCACTTGACTCACTGGTTGTGGGTAGGGGAACTGAAATACCCCTTACTATCCACTCCTTGCTATTCTAAATTTCCTCTCCACTCCATAATCCAGCAACATTCATGTAAATCCAGCAACCTTTTTGAGATTCATGCTGCCCAAATTTATGACCTAATCCAGATTCTGCGGCTCATTAGGGATGCATTCTCAGGGAAGTCTTCCTTCCTTCATGAGTTCAGCGCCTAACAGTCTTTCCTCCATTAGTATGAGACTGCCCTCATACTGTGGGACTTCTATGAACATATGCTCCCTCAGTTCCTTAATCTACTAAATTTCCATCAGTTACATGCCTCTATTGCATTTCAGCTAAATAGATTTGGTTATACTCTCCATCTTGCCTTAAGCCACATATACTTTTCAGGTAACATATATTTATATAATAATTTGTTTTTATATAATATATATGTGTTATATACATTATTACATATTATATATAATTATTTTTATAAACTGCACAATCCCTTTGATCATTCTTTTATCATTTGATTTTATACTATAGTTCATGCCCTCACATCCTATTGTCTTCACTGTGGCTTCTATTCCGTGAGGGGTGACCCTCAATTCTTTCCCAAGCCATCCCATCATAAAGCGAGGCTGACATTGCACAGTCCTGCTTCACTTAAATTCAATTCACTTGCAAGACATCACTCTAGTGGTCCTCTCCACTCTTCCTTGTCACAAATCAGTTCAACTGTACTATATCTTCTATACTTGAATGGCTTGTTCCCTTGTCCTGTCATTGATCACCACTTATCAGGGCTCAGCTTTGGATTACACCCTTTTTGATCTTCGCAGCATTTGACCTTGATCTCCTGTATACTCTCTTCTGTTTTTGTGATTTTGCTCTCTTGGTTCTTCTACGACTGATTCTTTTCATTCTCTTTTGTTTCTCCCAAGATTGTTCTTTGTTTTGTTCTTTTAATCTAATCTCATAAGCCTCTGTGTTCAATTATTCTCTCTATACAGATGATTCCCAAAGCTATGTATCCATCTCTTACCTCTTCTGAGTTTGTCCCACTTCACCAAATACTTTTTGAAATATCAATTTGGATTTATTATAGGCATTCCAAACTTGTCATATACAAAACAGAATTCATTCTCTCCCCGACAAATGCCCTCCTCTTCTTTGATATTGTTATGTTAGTAACTATTAGTAATTATAGTTAAGATTCCTACTGTTGAGGGCATCATCAAGCTCTCAGACACCTAAGTTCACAAACTAAGTGCTATCTTCTATTGCTCATTACTCCATATACATATCCAATATCTTGGAGGGAAAAAACAAACAAAAAAACCACTTTCTTATTTCTGTCTTCATAATCATCTCTTCACTCAGTCATTCACACTAAGACAGGTTCTCTTCACCTCCTGGACCACTCAAAGAGCCATCTAACTAATTCCTTGACTTCATTTCTTCCCACTCCAATCTATCCTTCACACAAATGCCAAAGTAATTTTCCTAAAATAAATTTGACCTTTAACACCTACACACAACATCCCTTTCCCTTTAGTGCTCAATAAATTTCGATGACTCCCTATTACTTTAATTTCAAAGATGAAATCTATTTGATATTTAAAGGTCTGTCATTTATTCTCCTTTATACATCATGATCTAGCTAAAATGATTGATTTATTTCCCCTCACATTCCACAAATTTTGCATTATTATTCCCCAAACCTTGAATACCCTATTTCCCTCTGCATCCTGGATGCTCTGGCTTCCTTTGAGATTCAGTTCAAACTGTTCCCAGCCTTTTCCCAGTTCCCTATTCAGGCTTTTCCCAGTCTCCCCTAACATCCTCCCTAAGATTTTTTTCCATCTACTATTCATATATATCCTCTATGTGCAATTTGAAATGACTCCACCCACTAAAATTTGGGCTTGAGAGCAGGGCTCTTGTTTTTTCCCGTTCTTTGTATCCCCAGTACTTATCACAGCACCTAATACATAAGTGCTTAATAAATGCCTACTGACTAATGCACAAGTACTTTACAAGAGGTTGTCTCCATAATATCTCAAGTAGACAACTCAAGTATTATCCGTGTTTTGGAGATGAGAAACCTGAGGCTTGCCATGGGTGACCCAAAGTGGAAAGTGTTGGAGCTAGGAATCAAACCCAACTTTTCTCACTAAGCTGCCTCCAATAGAATAAGAACATACTCACATATGAAAAACAATGATGAACTTTTTTCCCCCCGAGGCGATTGGAGTTAAGTGACTTGCCCAGGGTCACACAGCTAGGAAGTATTAAGTGTCTGAGACCAGATTTGAACTCAGATCCTGCTGACTTCAGGGCTGGTGCGCTATCCACTGTGTCACCTAGCTGCCCCAACAAACTTTTTTTTTTTTTTTAAAAAGGGGATGCAAAAGGAATGGGAGACACCAAGCACAAGGTTTGTTATAATTTTGTCATATTTATGTATTTTTTGAAAAAATAATTTGGATTCCATGGTTTCGTTGGGAATTTCATTCCTCGTCGTTTGACTGGTAGGATTAGCCACTTTATAATGGAAAATTATTTTAAGCAAAGAACATTTTCACAGCCGTGGCAATCTCCCAGCCCTTCAAGAGATGCCAGGAAGATATTATCTGGGTTTCACAGATGAATGAACAGGAAGCTCAAGTAATAGACGAATGGTTATCAGCCCTTAGAAAGCTGCTAAGTTAACCCTTGCAACAACTTACTCCAAGTCAAGAAGTTACTGAAAGACAAACGCATAGTTCCCGACTCTGTGTCTAGGGTTCTCCACTAACCCTGCCCCACCAGCAGGCTTGGAAGTCAGCCCAAATCCGCCCCTACCAGCCACCCCCACAGACTGCCATGCCCAGAAATCCTAGACATGCCCAGCAAAGACCAGAAATTTAAAGTCAAATACTCCATGGCCTATCAGGTCAGACCAAAAAGGGGGCAGAAATTTAAGTGATTGACACTCCAAACACGCTGGAGAGCTTCCCTGGAGTCTTCCTATGGTGGGTCCCCTAGGGGCCGTTGAACATGGGAGCCCAACCTTTTTCTGATCAGCAACTGTGGATATCCCCCCTAACTCCATGAAGTGGTTTAAACAGACTGGAGACAGACTGTGTAACACTTGAGATGCACTAAAACTGGACTTTGGTTCTCTTGGTGAGTTTAGCATTTCTCTTGGGGTTGGGTCCTCATCTCTTATGGACAGTCACAGTGATCAAGCATTCCTCAGCTAGGAGATGCCCCTGGGCTTTCAACCTAGTCTGCTAGGACAGTTTGTTCCTATGGAATATGGAGAGAGGTGGGACTAGACTGAAAGTCCCTTCCAGCTATAAATGCTGTTCATCCATGACTTGTGACATCTACCTTACTCCTGCTTAGTATTTTAAAATGAAAATTGCAACAAATGTCTCTATGGCAACACAATATTCTGTGGTCTCTCAACCACCCTCTTTAACATCCCTAGCAGGTGGATAGGGTAAATGTGATTATCCTCATGTTGAAAGCAAGGAAAGCATAGGAAAAGAGAAAAAATAGTTCAAAATTTTAATTCAATGGACTCTGTATTGAAATCTCAGCTCTACCAATGACTAGCTGTACCATCTTGAGTGAGGCAGCAGACTTTCTAAAGCCTTAGTTCTCACCCCTATAAAATGAGGGGATTAGAAAAGATACTGTCCAGTTCTAAATAATGTTTCACAAAAATTGAGGCCCAGAAAGTAAAATTATTTGCCTAAAAACAGAAAGCCAAGTGTTAGTGCCAGAACTTCTGACATATGTTAGTGTTTCCACAATAGTAGCCAGGCCCCACCTAAGCAACAAATGGAGATGGGCAAGCACAACCACGGGGTCTGTGACACCAGTCAAGTATGCCTCTTATGGATTGGCTTCAAGTAGTATTTGTTTTTAATTACTGCCAACCCAGGACTGTCTGTAAAGCCCATCTGAGGCCAAGAAACCTGGAAAATTAGTCATCTTAGATGCTAAGATTCAGAAGGACAAGAGACTCCTCCCTTCCCCCTGCCCTCACTGCAAACTTTACTCCTTTATGGAGCAAAGATAAGAACAGACCCATTCCTTTAAAAAAAAAAAAAAAACCCAAAATTTATTCACTATTAAAAGATCTTACTCTCCCTGACCAAAATACTTTTAAACACTTAAAAAAAAAAAAAAAAGGAAAACTATTTTCTGAGCTACTGTACAAAGTGATGTTCCCCTCCTCCAAGAACTAGCCCCCTGACCTTCCTTACCTATGCACCCATTCCATATTCATACTGATAAAAATTAATTTATAAAAAGATAGTTCTCCTTTCCAGAAAACAAGACTGCTATTCCTGGCGTTTGGAATCTGGCTGCAAGAAGTCCCTGGGTGGCATGGCATCAGACTGGTCTGTGGGGAATGATGAATTAAGTCTGTTAGGCCAGGCTGCATTGTGGGAATTAATTCCTTTTCCTGGGTCTTGCCCTCTCTCTGTGGCCTGGACACTCACCATCTTGGAGTACACTGTAAGCCAAGGGGAGTGGCTAGGTCTGCATCCCAAGTCCTGTAGCCACCCATCGAGTGTTTCCCTTGCCCAGGTCAGGCCCTTTTCTGGAGGACCTGGTTAAGGTTTTGGGAGTGAACCTGGTCCTGGTTCCCCTTCTGGTAAGTGGGCAAACCTTGTCCTTAACTGATAGCCCCAGATGGATGGTGAAGGGGGAGTGACATAACAGTTGTGGATACAGAGACTAAGGGAGGGGAAACAAAGCCAGTTCATTGAATGTTCTGGTGACTTTAAATCATGGGAACTGGACATCCCAAGGGAGAAAGCCCTGGCATTTTGGTGGTGGTATGGGGAGGAGGCATGGGAGACAGGACCTGTAGAGGCTCCCATCACATCCTTCCAGGGAATATTAACCCAAAGTCAGTGGGTGGAGGGGTGTGAAGGGGGAGGAGGATCAGACAGACAAGAGGGCAGCAGGTCTAAGGTGTGAAGTGTCCATTCATTCATTCCTTGCGTATTTTAATGCAATCCCTTCATCCTGATGTTCCCAGATGATTCCCTAAAGGAGCCAAGATTCCCTTTCTGCTGCTGGAGCCGCAGGTAAAGATTTGTAGATGGAGGCTTTCCGCTGACAGCTGAAGAAGTCTGGTCTGTCCCATGGAGGAGGGGGCAGGGAGAGCAGACAGTTTCATTAAGGGTTTCATCAACTCTGCTCCTTGTTTCTGACCAGTAAGACCGTGTGCTGTCCCCCGCTGGACACTGACAGAACGACCCGGTTCTCCAGCTGCTTGCCCGCCATCACCACTGGGCTCCAGACATCTTCATCCTCTCCTGTGCCCAGCTGGAAGTTGGTGCCCATGCCCCAAGCGAAGGCTCGGCCTGTGGGGAGAGGAGGAAAAGTGAGTTCCCTGTGCTCAGTTCCAAATGCCCGTGTGCCCCCATGCTTGCCCCCTCACCAATAGCTCCGGAGCACCAAGTCAAGGCTCACCCCGGCACAAACACCCTTACTGCGAGACTCCCCAAAGACTGAGCTTCCCACAACTTTAGGGCTTTTCTAGTCTGAGTTTGTGGGTTTTCCCCAGACTCTCCAGCCTTCCCCCAGCCCCTGGAATACTTTCAGCTCACAATCCCCGCCTGGACAATCATCATATGGCCCAAATGCATGGTTTCCCCTCAGGCTGGAAGTCCCTGAAGGGCAGAACCTGGATCAGAGACCACCTCCCAGCCCGTCAGGCTCACAAAGTCTCCAGTTGGGCCGGCTGAGGGACTGACTCACCATCCTTGGTGACGGCATAGCCCACAGAGGCTCCACAGGCCACCGATGAGACAGGGGGCAGTTTGGGGATGAGAGTGGGACAGCTCTTCTCCTCGGCACCTACCCCGAGGCCCAGTCGTCCATACTCAGCCCGGCCTAGGCTGTACACTTTACCTGGGGTCAGGAAGAATTGTAAAGGGTGAGATCCCTGACCCTGCTCCCCGCAACCCTTAGTGTGCCCCCCCTTCCTGGGCTCAGGGCCTGCTATCCTGAGACCCTAGGAAGCGGCAGGAAGAGGGAAAGGCTGGGTCACATGCAAGAGCCAATGATTCAGCACCTTTGGTGGATTCAGCTGTCCCATGGGAAAATGAGTTGTATCGCAGAGCTCAGAGAGCCCAAGGAATTACCTCATAAACCACCCTCAGCCTTTTCACTTGAAGGACTCTGGAGGAGGTGTGAGGGTAGGGGTGGAGAGCCAGGTCAGACAAAGAGCCCCCAACCCTATACTTTATCCCCAGCAGCCAGGACAGTGTCTGCCGTATGGGAAGTGGTTAATAAATACTGGGGAGCTGGCTAATTGGCCTTTCAAACCCCAAAACGAACAGCTTGACCTGTGGGGAGCAGCCCAGAACAGCTCACCTTCTGAGTCCAAGCAGACTGTATGATGCTGCCCTCCAGAGAAGCCCACCCAGGACTTGGTGGAGTTCTTGAATGATGTCAGGCTCTGGGGAGCAAAGCAAGGATCTGTGCTTGGAGTACCTGAGGGGAGACCCCAGGCCAGATGGTCAGGCAGGAGTTTTGTGGCCCCTGCCCACCTTCCCTAGGGACTTCCCTGAGATTATGGCCCCTCCTTCCGACAGCTCCCAGCCAAGCGGAGCAGCCCAGCATCTGACTGATGTAGCAGGCACTCTTGACTTTTGATGTGTCACAGATTCCACTGGCAGTGTCTGATGAAGCCCACCACCCCCTTCTCAAAATAACAACTTTAAATGCACAAGGATAAAATGCAGAGAATTATAAAGGGAACTAACCATACTGCGATGCAATTACCAAAATAAAAGAAGAAACCCAAGTCTATGGACCTCAGGTTAAGAACTGCTCTGCTATAGGGACACCAAGAAAGAAGGATAGAGACCATTTCCTGTCCCCACGGGGCCCCTGTGATTTGACTCCTGCCAGACTTTCTTCCTATTAGAGCTTTAACATTTTGTTGTAGCCCTTGTTCTCTGTGGCAGAGACTTCAGCCCTGCTTCTAGAAGGGACAGAGGCCCTAAAGGCATCCTGACTGGAACTATGCTCAAAAAGTTATCAAACTGTGTGCATACCCTTTGACCCAGCAGTGTTTCTATTGGGCCAGACAGTGGGTACAGTACAAAGAACTCTGGGCTGAGGAGAGATACATCCCACTACGATGGCACTAGCTATATGGCATTGGGCAAGTCACATAACCTTATCATAATGCTGCTATGACTCTATCCTCTCAGCTCCTGCAGAGGGTCACTGAGAGCCAATGGGTCTAAGTAGGACTTGGAGAAAGAAAGGAGGAAAAACTAGACGGAGAAAGAAGTCTCAGACAAGGAGATCAGGACCCTAGGCCCATTCCCAGGAAGGGCCCGCAGACTCACCAAGCTGATGGTAGTTGGAGAGGCCAAAGCCATAAACATGGCCCTCGCGGCTGACGGCGAAGGTAAAATAGGCACCACAGAAGGCGTCCTGGAAGAGGACGGAGCCCCGATGGCCCCTGGACTTCAGGAGCACACACTGAGGGATCAGCAATCGATCTGGATGGGAGCAGAAAGGAAGCAAAGCATGGGGAACGGGGAGAGTATGGGGAAAGGGGAAGGGCCAGACAGAAGGACAATCAACCTTTTTCTTAGCCATCTCTGGGTGGCCCTATTAGACAATCTACTCATTCTCAGGCTGTAAGAGAACACAGGGACCAGAACTTCCTTTCACCCTGCTCAGTTTCAACTCTGTGGACCATATTTTGGCCATTTGAGCCCAGATACTTAATTATATCCCAGCACTTCCAGCCAGACACAACCCTCCCAAAGGCCCAATGTTTTGAGCTAAAGGATTTTCGACCGTTAGGATTTCTTCTACTTATTCAACCCTGTGGCTCAGCCCAAAGAGTATAGAAGGGTGTTGAAGGGAGGTAAGGGAATATAGTCAGGAAGGAAATGCCTTCCAGAACCTAAGAGATCCATGAAAAAAGCAGGTCTCGGCTGTGTCCTTAGGGCCAACTCTGCCTAAGTCGCTTACCAAGTCCTTTTCGGCCCCCACGATTGGCGAAGAACTCGGGCACCCGGCCCAGCTGGCCTTGCTCCCCACAGCCGGACGTGTACAGATTGCCATCTATTGTCAGCATTACCAGATGGTCGTTGCCTGGGGAAAAGAGAACAACTTGGGGATACACCAGGTAGCCTAGAATCTGGCCAGGGCCATCCTCAGGTGATGGCCAAAGCATCATCTGGGAGCCTCCTTCTCCTGGCCTGAGACACACATTTTAGCTCAACATACGTGCTACCACTAATGTTCTATGTGACCTGTGCCAAGTCCTCTTCCTTCTCTGGGTCACTTTCATCTGCAAAAGGAGCACGTTGGGCTAAATGTGAGGTCCTTAATATCTCTCCCAGCTCTAATAGCCTGTGTTCTAAGGACCCTTCAGCTCTGACATCCTGTGTTCTAAGATACTACAAATTCTTGGTGCCCAGGTCATTCTCTACGTCTACAAATCTCAAACCTGCTTGGTGGGGGAAGGGAGAGAGGCAGGGTTCATTCAGAGCTCTGCATTTACCTGATGCCACCTTGATCACAGGAACATCAAGCTGGACCTGTACAGGAACCATGCTTTTCTTCATGGGCTCCAGGAGGCCAATGACTCCATTATTGTCCTGTGAGTGGGGGTAGGAGATAATGTGTTATTTATTCCATGCCTGCTCCTTCCTCCTTCCCCAGGCTCTCTCCCTGGATTTAACTTCGTTCTTGCTAGCCTCCTGGGCCAGCACCCATGAAAGTCCACAAATCTGGAGTACACACCTTCCTCCCTCCCTGGATAAATCCCAGCTCTGGTCACCAACTACATGAAGCCTTCTCAGGCTGATGGTTCTAGAGAACAGTTTGGAAGAACTTTGGAAAGATCTACATTAGAAACTGTATCAAACCTTAGGAGCAGCTATAGCACTGTCCATGGACGGGTGGAGAGCAGCTTGCCTTATAGGACACTTAAGGTTTACAGACATCATGCTTATATCAACCTCAGGAGGTCTGAAGCAAAAGTCAATCCCATGACTTCCAGGCCAGCACACTGTATGATCTACCTCACATCCCCTCAATATATCCCAAGGGAGTCAAATTCAGAGGCCCACACCCCAGGTACAAGCATTGACAGCAGCAATATTTGTGGTAGCAATTAACAAAGCAGAAATGGGAGGTGAGAGGATGGAGAAAGGCTGCTCCCACAGTAACATATAAGTGTGGGAGGATAATAGCCTGTTACTGTGCCATTGGAAATAACTAAGAAGAATTCAGTGAAATTAAGGGAACCTTGTGATTCAAGGGGAAGAAGTGTTCAACAAGCAGCAGGGCAGCCAGAGCCAGATGAATACATAATTAGGAAATGTTTAACAAAATAAATAAAAAAACAACCTAGACAATATTAACTTTGGATTTTCCTCGAGAGACTTAGAGATATCTCCTGTCTGAATATGGCAGCTTTGATTTACAGAATTACACCTTAATTGGGATCAAAGCAGTGTTCTAGCTGTTACTTTGTTATGGTAGAGGGCACTGTGAAGGGGATGTCATTTGGAAGTGACATAATGTAATACAAAAGCATCAATAAACTGTCAATATACCAAATGAAAAGGATCATAGGAAATTTTCCTGAACTGTCCCTTCCACCATCGTCCCTCTGGATGATGATCCTTTGCCACTCACCAAGTTTCCAGCTGCTCACCCACCTGCCCGCTGGACTGCACCTCGTTAAGGCCAGAAATGGCATTTCAAAACAACCTAAGCCTTTTATTACTGTCCTGCCTAGGGTGGTTCCCTGACCTGGGAGACAAGTACAAACAAGAGAATCACAGCTGATAGTCAGGAGAGTCGGCGTGGGCTCTGGGACCAAGGTGGGCGCCCATCACTGTCAGTCTCTGGGGTTCAGACTCCTCATATGAGCACTGTGCCTGGAGCCTCCCCTTCCCCACACCTCAGGGTGATGGCCTTACCCGGAAGGAGCCCCAGAGGAAAACTCGGCCATCCTCAGTGAGCGCTGCGGTGTGGCTGTCTCCTGCTGAAACCTGGACCACCTTCTCCGACAGATTCACTACCCCTGGGACTGTTTCTGAGCCCTCTACGCTCGTGTCTCTTCCCAAGGCACCTTCATCGTTGCAGCCGAAGGTGTAGACCTGTCCCCAGAACACACGCCCACTTGTCACCCCAGGCAGGGGTTTGTGCCTTGGGCTCAGCATCACTGCAAGGGACCCCAATGCTCAACGGAGGGGAAAGGTGGAGACTCCTCTCCACGAATATATGGGAGGTTTCCCACGATCCCCTGCATACTCACTTGACCGCTCTTGCCCAGACACACAGTGTGCATCCCTCCAGCCTCGGCCTGCACGATGCTTTCAGGCATGGTGACCAAGGCTGGCCGCTTCCTCTCTATCACATGCTCTCCCAGGCCCAGCTGGCCCACGTCCCCCTGGCCCAGGGTCAGCACCAAGCCTGCTTCTGTTCGGTGAGACCTGTGGCCGACTGCAGCCCCAGAAGAAAGGGAGAGAGAAAAAAAAGGAGGAAATATTCAGAGGATGAGACAGGAGCAGACCTACTTTTCTGCACCAGACAAAAGCTCCAAGCTCCTGACTGGGAACCTTTGCAGAAAAGCAGTTCTCAACCGAAGGCAGCCAGATGAGCACAAAGGTGCTTCTACTTATGCTTGGAAGAGGCAGAGCTGTGGGCAATGATGTAGAGCCAGCACTAGAATCCCACTTAACAGTTTTCATTACTTTGGGTGGCTTTATTTTTCCTAAGTCTGTCTTGGATTAAGAGGGCCCAAAGTTCCCTGACAATCCAGAGACTGGGGGCATGAGAGGGGGCCAAAGCCATAAAGCAGAAAACTGGAAATCAGCTATAGTTCAGGGGAATGGAAGGCCAAGTCCCAGAGTCCAGCATGGCGAGTGTTGTTGGGACTTCAAGGCAGTGAGAAGAGCAGAGGCATGGAAGTGGGATATCGGTAGGGTGGCCCCAACCCTGTGCTCAACACAGGGAGCTCTGAGTTGAATCTGGATACAGCGGCATACACCTAGTCAAATGTGGCCAAAAGCTTCTGTGGGCTGGCCAGACCTGGCTCCTTCTCTTATGACCCCAAAACTATTACAGAGAAAGTTCACTTAAAAAACCCAAAACCAAACCCCTCTCTCTCCTTCAATTCATTCCCTAGTTTGGGAGCAGATGAAGACAGGTGAAGGGACATGCCCATCTCAGGTCATCAGGAGAAGCAGAGGCAGTGGGAGTCAGGGAGGGAACATCATGAGCACTGGATATGGAGTGAGGAGACCTCCTGCAGACAGTCCTGCCTTCATCAGGGGTGACTTTCAGCAAGCCACTGCCTCATTCACCTCAGTCACTTGACTTGTAAAAAGGGAAGAGTCATGCTTGTACTGGCGCCTCCTTATAAGCCCAGCACTCTGCCAATGGTTCCAGAAAATCTTCAATTTTACTGTCACTCCCCATCCCCACCCTCAGTTATTGGTGATGTCTAGAAGCAGGCAGGCCTGGGCATGGGACAGGACAGTAGCAGGAACCTGGGGGGAGGAAAGACAATGGCACAGCAGCAGCTGCCAGCTCTCTCCTAAGCCCAGAAGGTAGGGATCAGCTGAGCTGTAGTTTGGAAGGGCTGAGGCCAGGCGAGGAGCGGGCAGGGAAGGGAGGAGCATCAGGAAGTGACAGCTCTTACTTGTGACTGGTGGGCTGGCATCTGCCCCAGCATTAGGAAGAAACAGAGTCTGAGTTTACCAGCTGCCAAGAGGCCTTTCACCCCAGGGGCAGCGTTCCTTGTACCTCCCTGCTACCTGCCCCTAAGGACAAAGCGCCCTCTTACAGAGCCAACCCACCTTGGCTGGCCCTGGAATATCTCCCTCCCCTCCCCTACACACTGGGGAAAGAGAGGTTTGTATGGTGTGCATGTGGGTAAGAGATGCCCCTCTCTATGCATCCTCAGTGGGGCAAAGTGAAAAGAATCTGAAATAGGGAGCAAAGAGACTAGCCCTGGCTCTGCCACTGATTATCTGTGTGACGCCCCGCTCTGAGGTCTTCAATTTCTTCATCAGTACAATGAGCAAATTAAACTAGAATGGTTTCTAAAGCCCCATCCTGTGTTCTAAGGGCTTTCCCACCTCTGACATCCTAGGTTCTAAAGGCCCTCCCAGCTCTGACATCCTGGGTTCTAAGGCCCTCCCAACGCTGACATCCTGGGTTTTAAGGGTATTCCCCCCCCCCCAGCCCTGACACCTTGGGTTCTGAGAGCTCCCCCATCCCACCCCCAGCTCTGACATCCTGGGTTCTGAGGGCCCTCCAAGCTGACATTTTGAGTTCTGGAGGCCCTGCTAACTCTCATATTCTCTGTTTTAAGGATCTTTCCAGTTCTGACATTCTGATGCATCTGGTCAGGGGAGCTAAGAGTACATACAGTAGGAGCATCAAACATTCCAAAGGGCAGATATTGCTCTTGGGGGGGCACTAAAATGAAATGATATAACAGAGCATATGTGGCGTTCCCACGCCAGGAGAGTGGTAAGCTTCTTGAGGACAGTATCATTTTGGATCCTTACAGGACCTGGCATTTAGCAGGTTGTTAATAATGGCTGATTCAAATGAATTAATTACCTTTTACTTTTTTGCTTTCTATGGTGGCATTTTCTGTTGGAGGATTTCTTTTGTTCAAGCGTTTGGCTGGCATTTTGGAGAGCTGGAAAAAAAAAATCAAAGCGTCATTAATCACTGGTACTTCCAATTAATACATCTGGGCCTTGTTGTAAGGCAAAGAGTATAGGAGGCACTTTTGGGAGGCAGCAAAATTAGGAATAAATAAGTAGACGCACAGAAGTATTACAGAATCATAAGAAACAAGGACTATGAAGAATTCAGTGGAATTTGTGAAGATTTAGATGACTGGTGCAGGGTGCAGGACAAAGCAAACAGAACCAAGAGAATGTTGGATACCACAACTGAGAAAACATCCTGCAAAAAACTGGCACCAGGGCAGTGAACAATACTGACTCCAGAGGACTGATCCTGGCAGAGATGGTGGACTACAGGTTTGGCATGTGGTACACACTGTCAGACATGGTCAACATTTTTTTAACTTCTAAGGGAGAAGGGAGGAGCTACTAATGAGAAACAGCCATGTTGAAAACTAGAATCAGTTCTTGATATTTTTTAATATTAAAGTTTGACCAGACTGGCTCTCTTTCTACTATGTACTGCTTCCTCTCTCTATCATAGTCATCATTCCTGTGTCAATGGTTTACAAAACTCTTTCCTCACAACCCACACAGTAAAATCAAATATCATTTCTATCTTACAGATGAGAAAACCTTGCTTCTGAGGTGCAAGGATTTGTCCATGACCTCAGAACTAAAGGATCTTTGAGTTGGATTCTGGTATAACCAAACTCCAAATAGCACACACTTCCCATCTCAGGCAACCTTCCCAGACAGCTGGACCCTGGGGTGGTCAAGCCACTTATCTTTGCAACTCCAGCCCTGGGTTTCAGCTGTCTTGACTGGGAAGTGAGGACAAACTCATCTTGTCTGCTTTGTCTGGTCAGTCTTACACAACGCTAGCCATCCCAACCAATTGTTCACCCTGGCCATCTCACCACCTACTCAGCAGCTACCATTTTTATGCTTTCCACCTCCTGCTCTGGACAGAATCAAATCAATACCATTAATTTTGAAAAGAACAACTCAATCAGCTGTCCAGAGGAACAACTAACCTTCCAGAATATTCTTGATGCATAGCTTCCCCCATTAGAAAGGAAGTTCCTTGACAGTCTTATTTTAAAATTAGCATTCCAAACCTTTGTTAAAGTATTTCAAGAGCTTAATAAATGCTACCCCACCCCT
>JAJPUD010023746.1:0-19591 GCA_023553655.1 Myrmecobius fasciatus
CTACATAGATGTTTCAAAATTAGTTTTAATTATTTATATTTTTGTGGGGGGGGTCTAAATCTCTTTAAGCTAATTTTGCCAGTCTTTGATGTGCTTTGTGGTATGTCAGTGGACTTTGCTATACATTCATATATATATATATATGTATGTATATATATATATATGTATATATATATGTACACACACAAATATGTGTGTAAGCATACACACGCATATTATATATATATATGTATGTGCGTATTGTGTATACACCTGATATGAACAATTAATAGAGGACACTGATAAAGTCACACACTCTGCTGAGACACTCCTAATCAATTAGCCATGTGTCAAGCACTACTATTTCTGTACCCTAAAGAAGCCAATGTTTTGGTCCCAAGATTAATTTTTGCTTGCACTCTGATTGACAGACAGGGGATCAGAGCACTTTGCAATGGGTACCTGCTTATATGACAAATTTTTATCTCCATAACAGAACCCTGTGGACTACTTTATAAGATTCTTGAGAATCTAGCTTGAGAAATACTATTTTTAGTAATAGTTGAACAAAGACCTAGCAGGTGAAGGGAAAGGTAAGAAAGGATTTCAGCTTCTTAAACTGATCAAAGTTTCTTAAACTCTGGGTTATGATTCCAATGACATTGAATAACTGAATATGGGAGTCACAAAATTATGATTTATTATCAGTACATGTTTGTTTTGTATACTTATTTTATAAACCTATATACCCAAGGTTGCAGACAATTTGTGTCAAAAGGAATTGCAAATGGAAAAAGTTTAAGAAGCCCTGTCATAGATTATTAAAGGCTTAGTTATGAATATTGTAATTTAATTGTTTTTTTAACCTATTTATGTTTTTGTGTATTTAGAATTAAGATTTTTCTTACTAATAATAATTGTGCTGTTATTCAGTTGTTTTCATTTGTATCTGACTCTGTGACTTCATTTGGAGTTTTCTTGGCAAAAAATATTAAAGTGGTTTGCCATTTCCTTCTTGAGCTCATTTTCCAGGTGAGGAAATTGAGGCAAACAGGGGTAAGTGACTTGCCAAAGATCAAATAACTGGTTAGTATCTGAGGCCACATTTGACTCAAGAAGATAATTCTTCCTGACTCCAGGCTGAGCTCTCTATCCACTATGTATCTGACTGCAACTTAATAATAATAGCTAACATTTTATAGCACACAAAAATTCCCAAAGTGGTTTACATACATTATCTTGCTTGAGTCCACAATATGAGATAGCCCACAATATTCCCATTTTAGAGATTAGGTTCAGAGAAGTGATATGATTGTCATAAAGATAGCAAGTGTCAAAGGGCTGCCTCAAATCTGATTCTTCCTTTCTTGAAATTCACCACTCCATTCATTGTGTTACACTTCCTCCAGCTTCTTCCATGCTTGTAATTGTGTAGTTTGAGTGCATCATCTTATCTTTCTGATTTTCAGATTTCTCATATATCAAATTAGGACTTTTGATTAAGTGAACTCTTTTGTTTTTAAATAAAACATGCAGTGGAAATGTCAGTTGATAGATAGCTATCTTTATGACCTTTAGTGGCCTGGACCTATCAAATCCCTCAGTTGCATGGATGCTAACTGTGTGGGGTGATTCCACATGAGGTATATGTTACAAAGTTCACATCAATTCACTATGTGGGATATTCCCTGCCAACCTAAATACAAACAAAATGTACGTAAAGTTACAATCTTCTAAATACACCATAAAGGGGATCCAGTTTATATGCTAAGATTTCAAAGGCCAGTTTTGGAAGGTTCCTTTAAAAATCTTCTGTGTCTTAAAGACCTGTTTGGAGTAGGTAAATATGAAGCAAGAAGCTATATAAAACTTCTCTCTGTTTCTTTCAACATCTCTCATCAGTTTTATTTCTTTTTTTATTATCATTATTTATATTTTGTATAACTAGGACAATAGTTTGTCATGGATTATATCTTATTTGCAAGAGGCTTTAGATAGATGGCAACAAGACATATACGATATATCATAATTTACCAGTTTCCCTTGCAACTATATAGAAATAATGGCAGAAAAATATATAAACAACTCCTATGACAGATTCTGAATGATCCAGTAATTTTGATTTATACTTAGTATTTGATGGAAGTGTATTAGCAGTTAAAGTCAATGGCTAAATGATTCTCAGCACCAAAAAAAAAATAGAAATACAAAAGAGGCTTTACAATGCAGGATTTAGAGCTTGGAAGCTCACAGTTTAAATTTTCAAAGTGCTGTGTAAATTACAGAGCAGGTTGTCACTTTTAACTAACAATTCTAACCAATATGGTCTAGTTGGGTAATTTGTCCATACCTCCTTTATGAAGCAGTAAACACTGGTTTAATTCCATTTGCTTTTCCAAGGCAAACAGCCTCATTTCTATGATACACTTTGTGTATTGGGAGTAGGGAGGAAAGAGGGGAGCAGTGCATTTTTCAGCTTCTAATGGCAATAAATCAGACTCCACATTATATACAGTACTGAGTTTAGACATATCACTGCCCCGGATTGCTATTATTAGCATCAGTTGTGGACTCTAATGATGATGAAGATATCTAAACCAGCTATAGTTCTCATGGTTACCCAATCGCTGCACTAATGCATTGTCTCTGTTTACACAACAAATCCCTCCTCACCCTCTCTCTCTCTACACACACACACACACACACACACACACACACACACACACACACACCACTATGTACAAAATTAAGCCATTTCATTCTTTCATATATATCAACTATTGTTCTTATTATTTTTGAGGAAAAGAGGGGAATTCAAGTTTTCAAAAACTAAGTTCAGTTCTTTTCTTAGCTAAATTACCAGGAAAAGAAAATCAGTTACAGTATCAATAGGAATTTCTGTTCTAACCAAGGAAAACACAAAACCAGACAAGGCAGATGCTGCCTTGCCAGCTGCTAATGTAGACAGAGTTTACTACACCATCAAAAGGAACTGCACAACTAACATAATTTTACAACATCCTCACTCTTCATTGAGCTTTCTGGCCTACAAATGGATCCCCAAAAGATTCTGATAGTTTGAAGTGAATTTGTTTTTGGGATGCAAATTCTCTGTATCTCCTTCGACTAATGGATTTGCAAGTTTACAAATGGCTTCATCCCTTGAGACAGGAAATATTCTGGCAATAATGACCCTGAATATTTATCTCTTGATCCAAGAACTCATTCTCCTTAACCCAACATGTTACATGCTATCAAGTATGTTCATATGTACTGCATAGCTAGTTCTTTCACTTATTTTATAGTCTTGATCATCCATAGCTCGGTCAAGACTTACAGACCCAATTCTATTCTCTCTTCACAGTAACAAAATATACCAAATCACCTGGACCATTCCAAAGGACGTCAACCATTCAGCCAACAAATATTTTCTGAGTGTCAACTAGACTGCACAGTATTTTATATAACTCCTACCATACAACTCCATTATTCAACACCTGGTCTTCCTAAAACACATTTCACACAATCTGAAAAAAGAGGAGGAAACAAGAAGAAAAAGAAAACAACCTTTGAGATTCATTACATAAAGGTTATTTGGAGAACAAGATGAATGTGATGCAAACTCTTCCTTGGAAGCACATTCTCTACCTAGCTGCCAAAATGCCCTCGCCATTTAAGAAGACACAAGCCGAGTTTTACTCTTTAATTTCTCTGCTCATTAAGCCCTCACTTCTGAGGTGTGAAAATGACTTCAGGCTGGTAATAAACTGCTGGAGAAGTCATTATTTTAAAAATGATCTTGTTCCCAGAGGGGATAGAGTGGTACAAAGCACAATTGCTCCAAGAACAGCTCCACTGTAGGACAATGATTGTTCAAATGTTTCAGTTATTATAAGGATAAAAAAGAATTCTCTAGTTAAAGCAAGAGGGATGAAGCACAAAATGCCCAGACTACTCTGTAATCACACTGGTCTATTTTGGGGGTACATTTCTGGTGAGATGGGAAATTATAGTATTATCAAGATTACATATTATCATGCAGAGGAAATAGAAATAGTAGAGTCCAAAGGGAAAAAAATAAGACAGAAATTATCAGTGACTTTTCTGATGTTAAAGAAGGGACTAAGGAGAAGATGGGATAATTTTTATAACGTTAACTAGAAGAAGTCAAAATTACTTCTCCCTCTTTGGGAATCTTTTGTTCCGTGCATGAGTAGATTCCTTCAGTTTCTATTTTTTATCTGATTCTTTTTTTGCTCCAGAATAACTGATTGGAGTCATTTGTTGGGACAGTTATTTCTGATCTTTTTGTATAGGTTGATATTTCATTTGAGATTTTTAAAGACACCTTTCCTCTCTTAAAATAATGATAGTAATAAAATAATAGTAAAGATGATAGCTAACATTTATATAGCATTTATTATGTGCCAGACGCTATGATAAATACTTTATAATTCTTATTTCATTTGATCTTTATAACAACACTGAGAAGTAGGTACTACTAGAATCCCATTTTATAGATGAGAAAACTGAGGCAAATAGAGATTGACTGACTTGTCCAGAATCATATAAGTGTTTAAGGTTAAATGTGAACTCTAGTCTTCCTGACTTCCCAGTGTTCTATCATCTGTACCACCTAGCTGCCTAGGCATTAAAATAGACTAAAGTGGTTTGAAATGAATTTGAACTTGGTTTTTTTTCCCCTAAATAATTTTTTAAGATAACTGGAACTCCCCTGGGACCTTGACAAGGGAAAAATGAAGTAGTTAATTGCTGTCCTAGAGATAAACATTCTATTACACAAAGTTTCCAAAGTATTAGGTCATGCTGAGGCTTCAAATTAAAAATTTGGAGGAGGCATACTTAGGTAGACATTGATGCTAATGAAGAGACATTATTTATACCCAAGTATACAGGCTACTTTGGGTAAAGGGAAAGGCCCATTTGATTCATTCACCTTACCCTTCACCTAAATAATACTGCCTCACTGAAGGGGAAGCAAGAAGTGATATATCTGTGGTTCATAAAAAGGTTTTTGGCCTCTTGACTGAGGCTGCTAACTCTTCTCCTTGATGTTAGGAGTCCATGTTATTGTGGAAGGGTTCTGACCCTTCACCTCTAAAAGCCCATCACAGCTTTTGCTTCAGCCACAAAAGGTAAATGACCTTGTCCAAATAGTTTTCACAGGGCAAAACTGCTTTATTTTTTGGTACATATACAATTTGCAAATACTATTTTATAGCTTCCCTCTTCTCAGACGGCCTCTCTGCCTAGAGAATGTTCACATACTTAAATTAAATGGCCAGCATCCATGGTGTCAGCTTTTTTCCATTCAGTCTGCAAAGTGCAGCTGTCTTAAACATCCTGAAAAGTCAGTGCTATCTCCATTGTGGGACCCAAATCAAATGAAGGAGAAGAGCTGATATATAGATATTATCAATGATGAAACATGGCAAAGCTTACCAATTGGAATCATTCAATCTTATTTATTAAATACTTGTCCATTCCCTTGTCAGGTTCTTCAATCATCATCATCATCACGATCATCTTCATCATGTTCATCATCATCATCATCATCATCATCATCAGTCATCATCATCACCCTGTCACTGTAATTCAGCATATTCATCCTCTGGTAATAAAACTTCCACTTATCTCAGTGATCTCAGAAGTCTTCTGGTCCAACTTATATTTGAATATCCCTTAACATTGTGTTTTGTGTAATCATCTGGCTTAATCTATATTCAAGCAAAATTTCCTTCTACCCCTCAACACTGTGGAAGCATTGTCTCTACCTAAAGACCTCATAAGGCAAACCATTCTGCTTTGGAGCTCTTTAAGGATTATAATTTTTTTTTCCTTGTGTGCAAAGTTGAAATTTGGTCTTCTGTAATTTACAAATGCTTTTTATTTCTACTTTCTGGGCCAGATAGAGAAGGCCTAATTCATCTTCTTTATAACAATCCTTCAATAATTATATCCAGCTAACATGTTCTCCTTAAATCTTCTCTTCTCACGGAGTAGATGCCCATTAGTTGGAGAATGGCTGAATAAGTTATAGTATATGCATATAATTGAATATTATTGTTCTGTAAGATATGATGAGCATGCTGACTTTCAGAAAAGCCTGGAAAAACTTACATGAACTGATTCTAAGTGAAGTGAGTAGAGCCAAGAGAACATTGTACACAGTAACAAGATTATGTGTTGATCAACTGTTATGGACTTGGTTGTTTTCAACATTGAGGTAATTCAAGGCAACTTCTGTAGATTTGGGATGGAAAGTGCCATCTACATACAGAAAGAGAACTATGGAGACTAATGAGGATCAAAGCATAGTATTTTCATTTTGTTGCTGCTATTTTTGTTTTTTCTTTCTCCTGTTTTTCCCCTTCTGATCCGATTTTACTTGTTCAACATGATGAATGTGGAAATGTTTAGAAGAATCACATATGTTTAACCAATATAAAATTGGCTTGCTGTCTTGGGAAGGGAGAGGACGAATGAGAGAGAAAAATTTGGAGCACAAGTTTTTGCAAAAGTTAATGTTGAAAACTATCTTTGCATTTATTTGGAAAAATAAAATACTATAAAAAAGCCTTCTCCAAGATAAATATGTTCAATTCCTTCAACCAGTAGGGTATAGTTTTCAATCCTTCCATTATTCTACATGCTTTGTTATGTAGCTGCCCCAGTTTATCCTAAATTAAGTTGAATAGACTGAACAAATGACTACAGTTGTGGCCTGACTAGGACAGAATAATCTGGAACTTCTTTATTTGGATAGGTAGATGGACAATGGGAATTGGGGGAGTGGGGAGAGGCAGACTCATAATTCTATTAATGCAGCCTGGGATCTCACTAGTTTTTGTCTTCCATGGGACTCTTAAACACCTTTCAGACTACTAAAGCCCTTAGTTCCTTTTGGGTTTATTCAGCCACATCTCTAGGACTATCAGAGACTTACAAGCCACTTGGTATGATATAGCACACAAATAAAACCTGTACTACCTAAGCCAATGCTAATTTATACTCCTACTACTATGTAAGTGGTTAAGCCTGGAGACTACCAAACAGTTCTTTTTTTCTCTCCTGGTTGACAATCTGAAGTCTTCAAATGGAGGAACTGTTTTGAAGATAACAGGACAAGGGGCAGCTAGGTGGTGCAGTGGATAGAGCATCAGCCCTTAAGTCAGGAGGACCAAAGTTCAAATCTGGTCTCAGACACTTCACACTTCCTAGCTGTGTGACCCTGGGCAAGTCACTTAACCTCAATTGCCTCAGCAAAAAGAAAACAGGGCAGGAAAGTAATTACCAAATCTTCAAGCCACTATTTAATATCTCCCTTGCTATCTTATAAATAACTGTTGTTCTTGTTCTTCATTCCGGAAGATGACCATGACATCAGGGAGGTAAAGCCATGATATGCAAGTGAATTGGATTTAAGTAAGGGAAGGCTGTGCAAAGTCACCATCTTCATTTTCTTCCCTGGAACCATGTGGATGCAGTGGTCAGACATATATCAGGACAAGTGGAGATAGCCCAGGTACAGTGGGAGGCCTTGGTCTTTTTAAACTAAGGTCTCCAACAGGTCTCAGTTTGACTGAGGCAACCATCCATTCAGTGACTAAGGATAGGTAAGACAGAAATGAGGCAAGGAATGGGCTTTTCATCTAGTCAAATAAATAAATAAAATAAAAAAGGGATCAGTCTAGGAAGGCAAGACCCTTGGAGTTTCTGGCCAAAACAGCAAGAATTAGCTATTCATATTCATTCTCTATGAACATTTTCAAATGGAATTTTGCCTACAAATGACTCACAATCATTGTAGCTCTTTTTAAAAATCACCATTGTAACTATATTTACTGTAACCAATGAATTATGTTGCGGGCCAAAACTGATTCAGGCTTAGAAATGGAAAGCAATGGCACACTTGTAGATCATATAACACTTACCAAAAGGATTACTTAACAATATGATGGAAAAGATACCCAACAAGGATACAATATAGATATGGCATCAACCTACTATCTCTACCTTCATATAGAAATGTCTCTCATCAGCAGGATATGTTAGGTCAAATGGACATGATAACTAAACTGATAGGAGGAAAAGTAGTGGTATAAACCTGCTTTAATAGTTAAAGCCCTACTCCCCTGAATTAATTTAGTCTTAGGGATAACTTCTCTGTTATATATATATATATATATATATATATATATATATGAGGATGGTGGGTGGAGGGAAATAATCTACATGGCAGGACTTTAGGAAAACTTGACTAGACCATTTGGAAAGAACTTTATTTTTTTAATTAAATAAAATTTTTTTAACTTTATTTTTTTAAATTTTTTTAAACTTTATTTGCAAAACATATGTATGGGTAATTCTTCAACATTAACCCTTACAAAGCTTCCTGTTACAATTTCCCCCCCTACTCCCCACCCCTCCCCTAGATGGCAGGATAACCACTACATGTTAATTATATTAAAATACTTGACAAATTGAATATATGTATACATATTTCCACACTTATCATTGGAAAGAACTTTAGTAGATATTATTCAAATGACAAATGACTATGTAATGTTCAATTCCTCTTCTTCCAAAGGAGTCTTCCTGGGTCTGGAACATGTTTCCTGGTACTTCTTTCCTTTGTGCCTGACCCTAATAATTCTATTTTCAAATAGTATCTTTAGATTGCATATTATATTATAATATGTCATATTGTGTTATATTCTTTACATGCACATAGTAATATACATATATACACATATATGCATACATACACACATATGTGTATATACACACTCACAGTACTGTGCATTTATTCTCTTCTCTTTTCCAGAAATCCCAAGAATCTGTCAAGAAATGAGGATAGTAGGACAAATATAACTTTGTTACAAGGGAATTATGTTACATAGTAGAAGGAGAATTAAATTTTAAGTTAAGAAGACCAAGTTTTAAATTCTTTCTCAGACACTTTGACACAGGAAAATCATTTCATCTTTTTTAGCCTCAATTTCATTACTTGCAAAATGTACACCGCCATTAACTTACTCATTTTCCCAAGAAAGAAGTTCTCTTAGTCTCTTCTCCTTGTTCTTCATAGTCTCTCACCATGCCAACAAATTCTCTCCAAAAAGATTGTTAAATTGTAGCTCCCCAGGATTTCACTCTTCGGAGAAAAAGTAACACTATCCCATATAATCTCTTGTAGAAGGAATTCTTGAAGCTGATGTTACAATGTAAAGTATTTTGCAGTCTATAACTTCTATTGTTTCAACAAAACTGTCTTATTTTCCGAATAATTTTAACCCTGAATCCATTCTTCTAGCTGAAAGTCAATATCCAGTTGAGAACTCAACCTGGTAACCACTTGTGTCATTCTCCAAAGTCTTAAAGAGGAAAGAATTACATGAATATAGGCATTTGTAAAGGAAGAGTATATTAGTTTGGCTCTTATCCTGCGAAAGAGTATTACTAAATTTTAGTTTTATGTTGGTATGGTGTCTTAAGTAGTTCCTACAGACAGTATGAAGGGGGTGACTAAGTGGCAAAGCTGTGAAAAGTAGCTAAGGTGATGGGTTACAGAATGAGGATCCAAAATGATCTTGACAGGCTAGAACAATGAGTCTATCTAATAAAATGAAATTTAATAGAGATAAATCTAAAGTCCAATCTTGGGAACAAAAACTCAATTGTACAAGTATAAGATAGGGGAAACATGTCTAGACAGTAGCTTACATGAGAAAAGATATGAGAGTTTTAGTATATTTTAAGCTTGATAAGAAGTAACAGTGTGATATTGCAGCCTCCAAAGCAAACCTGATATGAGTTTATTAATTGGAAAATGTCTAAATTACATCTAGAACTTTTTTTTACTAACAAAGTTTATCATTATACCTGGAATATAGTGGGCATTTAAATGTGCTACAGTTGACTGAGTTGCTGACCTGGATTCAAATACCACTACTGACACTTAACTACCTGTGTGATCTTGAGAAAATCACTAAATCTCCTTGAGCCCTGTTTCTTCATTTAGAAAAGGGGAGATTGGACTAGGTAACTTCTATAGTCTTTTTAGCCCAATATCTACAGTGCTATGATCATTAACATTTTTGAAGGATGTTAACATGAAAAAGAGATTGTATATCTTTTGCTTAACCCAGGAGGGCAGAAGTGAGTGTATTGGATGGGATTTGCAATGAGTCAAATTCAGATTCAACTTAAAGAAAAGCTTCCTTGTAGTTAGTTATCTACATTTGCAATGGGCTACTTTCAAAGTGCCACTTTCTCATTCACCAGCTTCAAAAAAAGACTGGAAGCTCATTTGAAGAAGAAAGACTTGATCGATGAGTTGGATTATATAGCCTTTAAAATTTCTTTCTACTGTAATTCATTTCACTTTTGGTTTAGGCAGAAGACCTAGGCTTAAATCCCAACTTGCTACTTTGGGGGTGTCATATAAACTCTGTTTCTGTTTCTTCAACTCTAAAATGAGAATGATTAATTTTATGTTTTCATCTCATGAGACTGTAAGGGTGATATGAGATCACATTATTCATTCCTTTAGCACCACAATGTTATACACTTGTAAAATTTCACATTTTTCCAGAACATGTAAAGTAAAGAGGTTAGGATCAGAAGCCATAGTATATATAGTGTCTGGAATCTATAGAGTTCATTTAAATTTTAATCTGGAAGTTTGAATTATTATAATAAAAGTGAGTACAAGTAGGTGAAACCATGTCAGTAGTTACCTTCTCTCATGATGGATTTAAATACACTTATTATCACTGGTGCATCTGTTCTTCTCCCACTTAGTTGGAACTTGAGATGTCCTAAATCTCACAGACACCCAATGGCAGCATCCATACCTCTTATTTATACCTGGATTTACAAGGCATCAAATATTGAATAGGTTTTACTTATGTAATAAATGTTTCATCATTGAACCCATACAAGGCAAGAAAGCTTTCCCTTCCTTTCTGTAAGAATTTTCTGCTCTCTGCTCCAGAGATCTTTGTAGTTTCTGTGACTATCAGTGATCTCCCTCATTAAACTAATGGTTTAATGAAGGGGGTGGTTAGATTTTGCTCTTCCTCATTGAACGCTGCTGAAACTTCACTTTTGTCAGATGTCACCATTCTCAATAACCTCTGAAATACTGTATTCAATACTTGACACTATTCTCCTTCCCCAGAAGGCTCTCTAGGTCCTTCTTTCTGTAGTCCTTGTGCTATTCTTCTAAAAGTTTGTGCTAATTATGTCTGTGACCCAACTATGTGAAACATAGAGCCAAGGGAATGATTATATAAATTCCTCCGCCAAAAGTTTTATAGCTTTTTAACCCTCATGGAGGTGAGCATGTCTCTGTGCTATTTGAAATTTTATGTTCTTTTATACCTACATCCCAAAGCCCTACTCTATACACAAAGGCCTTTTCCAGATAGCTATAAGAAATTTTTTTTACCTATAGTCAGAAAATTCTCCATTTTTAATGCCTCACTGACAATGTGAATTGTTTTTCTTCTTCCAAGATGTAGGAGATATCCATTTTATTCAATTATCATTTCTCCAGGATTTTTTGGTATTCTGGGGGAAAAACAAAACTTGCAACCTCTTTCCATTTAACTTCCCATCTTATCTCTTTCCTAGGGATATCTGTGCCGTGTTATATAAATTTCTAGGGCTTTCTCTTAAAAAAAAGCATAAAGGTAGGAGTCAGTCAGTAGCTGTTTTTAACATAGGCATATGTAATTCAGGAGAGGCATAAATCTATCTCTATGGCAACATCATGTCTCTGGAATATAGGGATCATTCATTAATTAACTGATTGTAGGTCAGCACAAGACATAACCAAATGATAAGTCAAGGGACTTATTGGAGTCCAATGCAGAGGGGTTTTTATTTTTTTATTTATTTATTTTTCAGAAGTGGGTTAGCCAGAAGGAGCTGAGTCCCGTTAAAGAATGGTTAAAGGAATAGAGAATCAGGAACAGTAATCATCTCTAAGATAACTTGCCTTATTCAGCCTCCTACTAGGAAGTATTATTTATTGTTAAAAGGATGTTGATTTCACCACTATAAAATTTTGATGTCATGTAATTTTGAAAAGCAAATGGCTCAAACAATAAGGAAAATAATAATGATGATTACAACAATAGTAAGGAATTTATGTTTACCCCTTTAAGTCTCACAAACCACTTTCCTGGCAATCCTGTGAGATAAACTTAGAGCATTCATTAAGTGTGTATTATAAGCTAAGCATTGTGCTAAATACTAAAATAATAATACTAAATACTAAGTAGAAAACACTAAAAAGAAAAGAAAAGACCTATGTCCACTAAATAAGAAAACAAAATCTAGATAAAAGGGTGTGGAGGAAGATTACCCATTGTGGGATAAAATGAAGAAGTCCAGGGAATCATGGTCTGAGTCAGGTTTGAAGTAGAAAACAGCTAGTTTGGGTGCTTCCTCAAATGGAGGTAGTTCAAAGGAACTCAACAACCAGTTTCAAGTAATGAAAATATATTATCTTCATTTTATAGATGGAGGAACTGGAGAGTCAGAACTTGGTCCTGAAATTAGTTCTCTGTAGTGTTCTACCTATATTTCTGCTCTCCCCCCCTCCTTTTTATGTAACTTAGATCTCATTGTAAGTTCTCAAACTATCAGTCTTCTTCCTCAATACTTTCTCTAATATCCTTTTTGAATCAGTGGTCTCTGCTGGTTTCTTCCATAGGAATCGCTTCACTGCAGATTCTGTTCAGCTCATGCCATAAACAACTCCCTTGATTTTCTCATAGGGATACTTTTTTGTCCCTTTTTGCCTTTGTCATACTGCTATGTTTTTATTCTTCTCTCGCCTCTGTGACCAGTTCTTCTCCATCTCCTTTGCTTGCTTTCCTTGTAATCCAGGATTACAACAAAGGGTTCTGTGCCGAGTCCTATTTTCTTTTTTGTGAAACCTGCCTTGAATGATTTCATCAACTCCTATGGATTTAAATATGATTTTTTATTGAAACCTACAAATTTAAATATTGAGCTTTAATTCCCTTCTGAACCTTAGTCCCATATTTCCAAGTGATTGCTGAAATCTATATCTACATTATAATATATATGCATAGACATTTCCAACTCCACATATCCCAAATAGATTTGTTACATTTCCCTTGAAAGTCATTAATCTTTCATACCTCCATATTTCTATTGATGGAATCACCAATTTTCAAGTATTTAGGTTCACAACCATGGAATCATCCTGCCTCTTCCTTCTCCCTAACTTCTAAAATTTTGCTTCTGCTTCCACATATTTTTCATTTGCCCCCTTTGTTCCATTTTTGCAAACTCTGCCTTAATTCAAGTCCTTAATATTGCTCATTTCCATAGTCTTCTATTGGTTCATTTGTATCTAGTCTCCTCTCCTCTCTTTACCCTTTACTCAGCTGCCAAAATAATATTCCCCAAAAAGGTATGAATGTGTAACCTTTGCTCCAATCACTGAAAAATCTTCAATCACTCTAGACTGCTGCTAAGAAAAACAAAATCAAATATCTTTGCTTGATATTTAAAGCCTTTTGCATGCTATCTTCCATCTATTTTTCTGCTTTTTTAATATCTGTGCACTTTTTGCTCTAGACAAACTGACTTGCTAGCTGTTCTTTGAATAGAATTTCATATCTTATATCTGTGCTTGATACCCACACCTGAAACATCTTGTCAAATTTCTGTTGTTATTCATTTTGGTCATGTCTGACTCTGTGACTCCATTTGGGATTTTCTTGTAAAAACTATGGGAGTGGCTTTCCATTTCCTTCTTTAACTCATTTTGCAGATTAGGAAGCTGAGACAATCAGGTTTAAGTGACTTGTTAAGGATCATATTGCTACTAAATGTCTGAAGTCAGATTTGAACTTAGAAAGATCAATCTTCCTGATTTTAGACTTGGCACTCTATCTGCTTTGCCATGATGCTAGTTTCTTCAAAGCACAGATCAGTCATGAACTGTCAAACAAGACCTTTTGTAACTTTACCCCAATTATTAATATTTTATGAAATTATTCAGTATGATTTCATGTGTACTTTGAATTTGTATGTATACATGTTTCATCTATCTAGTAGAAAGAAAGTTTCTTGAGGGAAAGGGCTGTTTTGTTTTTTTCTTTCTGCCTCCAGCAGTGAGGGCTTTTCTTTCATATAGTGAGGGCTTTTAAAAAAGCTTATTGAATTTTTTGTTGATTTCTTTGTCTTTGTCTTTGCTATTCTCAGAATCTTCTCCCAGTTTTCAAGTTCTTTTTTATTACGCTTTAAACATTTTCTCCAATACTTCTGCTGCTTCTCTCCTTTAAGTACATGCACTTGTGTCCCCACACCCATGCCACTCTCACTCTCTGACTCCCAAGATCAGTGTTCATCAAGTTAAGTTATTTTTTCAAGATCTTAGAAAAAGTAGATGGTAGAAATCAGGATGAAAACTTAGGTCTCATTCCCAGTGTAATGCTTTTTTCACTACAATGTGATGTCTTCAGTAGAAAAATTAAGAATGGTCAACTACATACCAAATCAAATTCTCTTTCCATCAGCCCATGATATTTTCCATTTCTATATGTCTTAAAGAAATACTGGTCAATGACAACATCCTTTGCTTTGCCCTAACATTTCCACACTATCTCAGTGCTTTTTTGTGCTTCTAATTAATCACTTATTTATTTATTCATTTATTTATCTCTTTATATATTAATTTATCTATTCATTCATCCAACCATTCATTTATTTGCTTATTGTTAATAAAGTTGTTAGACTGATAGAGCTGGGAAATGTAGTAAGGAAAATGACAGGTTGTGTCCATAACTAATTTAGAGAAATTTCTTGATACTGTCAGATATGATGCAGTCACATGATTCTCTTTATAAATGTATTCCTCTGAACTGGGTTAAGTTCTTTTTTTCCTCCTGTAATTACATGGAAATAACTGGATGGGTCAGATGGAACAATATGGTATTTTAAAAAGAGTTCTGAATTGGCATTCTTTAGACTGTGTTTAGAGAGGTGGAATCAAGATGGCAGAATAAAGGCAAGAATTCATCCAACCTTTCCCCCAAACCACTCCAAAATTCCTTTAAATATGACTCTAAACAAATTTTAGAGCATCAGAACACCCAAAAAGATGGAGTAAAACATTTTTCAGCTGAAGGTAACTTAGAAGTTTAGCAGAAAAGGTCTGTGATACTAGGGTAGGAGTCTAGCATGCTTCCATGGCCACAGTCACAGGCCCCCAGTGTCAGCTAAGCAGAACCTCTGATTCAGAAGTAGTACTGGAGGCTTCCAGATCTCTCAGACCAGAGATACCAAAGAGTTCTTGGAAGGTCAGCAGAAAAGGTCTATTGAACCAAGGTGGGAATCCAACATGCAATCTCAGAACATGCCATGTCAGCACAGCCTCAGCCCCAACTCCTCCCTGGGCATCATCAAGCCAGAACTCTGTTGCTTTGGCACACTAATTTTTTTTTCTGAGGCAATTGGGGTTAATTGCCTTGCCCAGGGTCACACAGCTATGAAGTATTAAGTGTCTGAGACCAGATTTGAACTCAGGTCTTCCTGACTTCAGGGATGGTGCTCTATCCACTGCACTGATTAACTGCTCCAGCACACTAGATCTTAGAGCTGCAGGGGTGGGGTGGTGTGGAGATACTTCCAACAGCTCCAGGGCAGAAAAAAGTGTTTGTGATCAGGTCCCTAGAAGAATCTCTGAAAACAGCTGCCAAAAAACCCCCTGAAGTTTGGGACAGTGCACCTTCTGCCTTGGAAACAGAGCCCTCCTTTATCAAAGAGTTAAAAACATAGTAATAGGTGAGTGAAATGAACAGACAACAGAAAAAGTTTCTGACTATTGAAAGTTATTATGGTGACAAGGAAGATCAAAGTACAGAAGATGATAAAAAAGTCAAAGCTCCTACATCCAAAGGCTTCAAGAAAAATAAGAATTGGACTCAGACCATAGAAGAACTCAAAATGGATTTTGAAAATCAAGTAAGAGAGATAGAGGAAAAATTAGGAAAAGAATTGAGAGCGGCACAAAAGGAAATAAAAAAAAGCTAATGAGGAAAAGAAAGCCTTAAAAAGGAAAATTGGCCAACTGGGAAAAGAAGAACAAATGATCACTGAAGAAAATTCCTTAAAAATTGGAATTGAGCAAATGGAAGCTAATGACTTTATGAAAAATCAAGTTACAATAAAGCAAAATTTAAAAAAAAAGAAAAAAGAAATTGTGAAATGTCTAAAGACGAGTTTAAATCATAGCTCTGCTACTAGCTAGGTGTATTTGGGCAAGTCTACTAACCTCTTTTGACACAAGTTTCATCATTTGCAAAATGAAGAAATTGGATCAGAAGCTTTTTTAATGTTCCTTTTATCTTTAGAATCCTCTGATTTTCATGAATTGTAAGTGAAAATTCTTCAATCTCTTCATTTCCTTGCTTCTTGCAAAGTCAGATTTTCTCCTTGTTCTGTTCTTAAACTAAAGATTAAAAGAGAACCATATTCTAAGACAACCATTGTCACCATAACTTATTCTGACCCCTTCTTGATATAATATCCAAGAAATGGACTATAAAGATATAGAAACAGTGGGGCTGGTTGATCACCACCAGTAAGGGTGAAATTTACACAGAATTTTTTATAGATTTATCATTATTTTATGTAGAATTTGTAATGGAGAAAAGGAAATTTAAGCATAGTTGGATGCATACACTAGATTGGAAATGGGCATGGGGAGTCAGTTTCAAAAGATTTAGGGAAAGGATAAGTAAGATGATTAGCCTAAAAGTCTATAGGAGAAACATGTTCAAGAGAGATGGGATGCCTTCATAAATAAAATTCTCAAGGTCCAGAAAGAGTTGTGCCCACATGAATCAATACAAGTAGAGATGATTTTGATCAGTTAGCAAAAAAGAAAATGTCTGCAGAGAGTGATGTGGTTCCAGTGGGAATTTATTGTTTAACTCCAATGTTTTAAAGATAAGTGTAGAAAATGAAAGTAAGGATAAGTAACTAAGTAAGGATAATTATAAAAGCATGGCATGTTCCTGCAAAATAGTAACAGAAGTGATAAAGCTAAAAAATAGCTAAATCCAGTGAGAAAAGCTAAAAACCAAAAAATGGGGGGAATTGTCAAGCTATGTTGGAAGCAAGCAATCATATATAAGAGCTAAGATAACATGTTAGGGTAAATGGGAACATAGAATTGACATACATTACATTGAGCAAGAAGAAGTATTTGATTCAAATTTCTTTTTCAAAAAAAGGTCTAAGAAATTTATTTTTTTATTAAAGCTTTTCATTTGCAAAACACATGTATAGATAATTTTTCAACATTGACCCTTGCAAAGCTTTCCATTACAAATATTTCCCCCTGTCCCCACCCCTCCCCGACATGGTTGGAAGTCTACTACATGTTAATTATGTTAAAATACTTGACAAATCAAATATGTATATACATATTTTTACATTTATCTTGCTGTGCAAGAAAAATCAGATCTACAAGAAAAAAAAATCTGAGAAGGGAAACATAATGCAAGCAAACCTCAATAGAGAGCATGAAAATGTAATGTTGTGGGCCACATTTCATATCCCTCTCTCTGGGTGTATATGGCTTTCTTCACTGAACAATTGGAACTGGTTTCAAACATTTCATTGTTGAAGAGAGCCATGTCCATCAGAATTGATCATCACATAGTCTTTTGTTTCTGTGTATAATGATCTCCTGGTTCTGCCTATTTCACTCAGCATCAGTTCATGCAAGTCTCTCCAGGCCTCTCTGAAATCATATGTAAATATGCTGCTGGTTGTTTCTTATAAAACAATAATATTCCATAACATTCATATACCATAATATATTCAGCCATTCTCCAATTGATGGGCATCCATTCAGTTTCCAGTTTCTAGCCACTACAAAAAGAGCTGCCACAAACATTCTTGCACATGTGGGGCCCTTTCCTTCCTTTAAAAACGTTCATCATTACCTTTTCCTGTCATCTTAGCCAATCTGACAGGTGCGTAGTGGTACCTCAGGGTTGTCTTAATTTGCATTTCTCTGATTAATAGTGATTTGGAGCACCTTTTCATATGACTAGAAATAGTTTTAATTTCATCATCTGAAAATTGTTCATATCCTTTGACCATTTATCGATTGGAGAGTGCCTTGAATTCTTTTTTATTTTTTTATTATTAAAACTTTTCCTTTGCAAAACATATGTATGGGTAATTCTTAAACATTAATCCTTACAAAGCTTTCTGTTACAAATTTCACCCCCCTACTCCCCACCCCTCCCCTAGATGGCAGGAAATCCCCTAAATATTAATTATGTTAAAATACTTGACAAATTGAATATATGTATACATATTTCCACACATCATTGTTGTGCAAGAAAAATCATATCTACAAGAAAAATAAATCAGAGAAAGAAACACAATGCGAGCAAACATCAATAGAAAGCATGAAAATGTTATGTTGTGGTCCACAATTCATATCCCTCTGTCAGGGTGTATATGGCTTTCTTCACTGAACAATTTGAACAGGTTTCAAACATTTCATTGTTGAAGAGAACCATGTCCATCAGAATTGATCATCATATAGTATTGTTGCTGTGTATAATGATCTCTTGGTTTTGCTCATTTCACTCAGCATTAGTCCATGTAAGTCTCTCCAGGCCTCTCTGAAATCATATATAAATATGCTGCTGGTTATTTCTTATAGAACAATAATATTCCATAACATTCATATACCATAATTTGTTCAGCCATTCTCCAATTGATGGGCCTCCATTCAGTTTCCAGTTTCTAGCCACTACAAAAAGGCTGCCACAAACATTCTTGCACGTGTGGGGCCCTTTCCTTCTTTTATGATTTCTTTGGGATATAAGCCCAATGGTAACACTGCTGGGTCAAAGGGTATGCACAGTTTGTTAACTTTTTGAGCATAGTTCCAAATTGCTCTCCAGAATGGCTGGATCCATTCAGAGTTCCACCAACAATGTATCAGTGTCCCAGCTTTCCCACATCCCTGCCAACATTCGTCATTATCTTTTCCTGTCATTTTAGCCAATCTCACAGGTGTGTAGTGGTACCTCAGAGTTGTCTTAATTTGCATTTCTCTGATCAATAGTGATTTGGAGCACCTTTTCATATGACTAGAAATAGTTTTAATTTTATCATCTGAAAATTGTCTGTTCATATCCTTTGACCATTTATTGATTGGAGAATGGCTTGAATTCTTTTTTTTTCTTTTTTTTATTAAAGCTTTTTATTTGTATAACATATGTATGGGTAGTTCCCCAACATTGATCTTTACAAAGCTTTCCATTACAAATTTTACCACCAGTTCCCTCCCCTCCCCTAGATGGCAGGAAGTCCACTACATGTTAATAATGTTGAAATGCTTGAGAAGTTATGCAAGAAAAATCTTATCTACAATAAAAAAAAAGAATCAGAGAAAGGCAACACAATGCAAGCAAATGTCAATAGAGATCATGAAAATGTTATGTTGTGGTCCATATTTCATTTCCCTCTCTCTGGGTGTATATGGTTTTCTTCAGTGAACAATTGGAAC
>JAJPUD010023747.1:7657-19590 GCA_023553655.1 Myrmecobius fasciatus
GACAGCTGTTTATCTTTTGACAAGGGAACAAAGTCGTTAAGCCAGAAAACTCAGCCTGCATACTAGTATGAACATGGTGGGTGACAAACTCCTGCAGTGTTATTAGAATTCAAAGGAATTTGGCTTGAGCTACAAGTTTCTACATGATGCAGATTCCCAATGGGAAAAGGTGCTTTGGGTGGGAAGTGCTGCAAAGATGTGCTCATTAACAATCTGTACAACCTGAAAGTGAATCACAGCTTTACAAAGAAATTATACTGTATTTTTTTTTTCTTTTTGTCAATTGCTCTGATAATAATGTGTCATGGAGATCAAATTGCATTTGTAACAATGTCAGGAAAAATTACGTGTTCATAATTTATCAGTGCATTTTCTGGTTCACAGATAAAGTCTATAAAGTTGAATCTCTTCCTAGAGGGAAAAGAGAACAGAAACAAAACAAAAACAAAACAATCTATGAGGCTCAGAATCTATGGTCAAAAGACCTTGGAAGAGCAAAGAAATTTTATTTCTTTCATCTACTTTCCTTGTAGTTTGTTAGGGTCTAAAATGACCCAGACAAGATAGAATGAATACAAAAAAATAAGCAAGATATAATAAGCTTTGATTTCTTTCCCATTGTGTGTAGCGGACTAGGCTCTAAGAAGTGCAAATAGAAACTAGGCTTTGGTAAAAAATGCTCAAGTACCCCAATACCCCCTCAAATCCCATGTAACCCATTGCTCATGTCATCTTGCATCCTAAGCCACATCTTGCTCCTAGCTTTGTTTGTGCTTCCTGAACTGTAGTTGCCACATGTGAATACAGGTGGAGAGATGAAGAAGAGCCATCATCAACTTCTTTCCCCTCTCCCACCATCCCTTCCTCTTCTCCTTCATTCACTGAAGTAAGCGTGGCCTATGTTTTGCTTTTTCATTATATTTTTGGTAAAAATAAACCCAATCAGATCCTTATCTTTTTCTTTTTTTTCTTATCTTTTTCTTTTGGAGATTTCTAGCCTAGTTCTATATGGACATGAGCTGCTCATCCACTGGGAACACTTTACTTTCATGTAATGGTTTAGAATGCATTTTCTATTTCTCTTATGACATTTAGATGCTGTCCTTTATTTTATTTTAAGTAACCGTGAACAAATTACTTAATTTCTCTGAGCCTCAGTTTCCTCATCTGTAAAATAAGGGACTTGAACTAGATGACCTTCAAGGTTCCTTATAGCTCTAAATTCCATAGTTATTTGTATATTTGTGAACATATCAATTTATGCATAGTGCCTTCTACATAATAATAATATAATAACAGATAACATTTATATAATGCATCATTGCACTAGACTCTATGTTTTATAATTTGTATCTCATTTGATCTTCCACAACAACCCTGGGATGTAGGTGCTGTTAATATCCCCATTTTACAGATGAGGAAGTTGGGGTATGGGTTAAGTGATTTGCCCATAGGTCACACAGTCAATAAATGTTTGAGGCTGGTATTCCTGACTCCAGGTCTAGCACTCTGTCCACCTGCCTTTTACCTAAAGGTAGTAGCTACTTAATAAATATTTAGTTAATTGGGTTAGCTTGTCTTAGCTCACTACTGAATTTCAAATTCCTTAAGAGGAGGACCTATTTTATTGTCTCTGTATCCCCAAAGTGCCCACTTTAGCTTTCCCAACTTGAGTGCTCTAGACCAGTCAGCTCAGTTTCCTTGGCATTCCTGGAAGACTCACTTCCAAGCCCATACCTTTATTCCTACACTCCTCTCACCTGTGATAGCCTTCTTCAGGAAGCTTCTTTCTACTGTTCAAGGTCTCATCATATCACTTCCTTGTGCAAAAAACTTCAGTAGCTTTCCTTAAGCTTAGTATCAAAATCAAACTTTCCTGCCTGGCATTTCCACAGTCTGACCCCAACCAAATTTATTTTACATAGCTACCCTAATCATACTATGTTCCAGGCAAACTAGTAGCTATTTGTGATAATTTCCTGTTGTCTCCTGTCTCTAAGTGTCCAAGGGCTAAAAAATGGAGATTTAGCTGAAAGGGATCGCTCCCTCTATTTGTTAAATTATTTTGTGAAGATCCCTATTTTCCTCTTTGTACAACTTAGCCTTCATCATACTTACTTATATATATTTCCATTCAATTCAATGAACATTTATTAAATGCCTATCATAGGCACAAAGACAAAAATGAAATAGGGTAAGTCTCCAGAGGATTGCTTAACTGTCTCATCTCAAAATTCTAGAGATAACTCTGAATGGATGGAGATTCTAACACTGTTGCTCATGAGCCTCTATCAAGTGTGCTCCCTATTGAGGGTCAGCCAGACTTAGTTTTTAGAAAGGATATTTACTAATAGGGATGGTAAGGATAGTTGGTACAAAACCATATCCCGAGAATTCTGGGGTTCACTCTCTAACATGTACACACATATTATCGAGTGGGCTCAAACTTTGACTGCAATAGCGGCAAGGCACATGTGTATGATGTATATGTATTTCATAGGGTACTCACAGAGTAACAGCCCTAAGTCAATGAAAGTTCTATTTTCCCTTTGTAGGAACTCATGAAACTCCCCTTGGGAGCCCCACAGAGAGTTCTGAAGCTGCCTTATCTAAGCGGATAGATCTGGTCTGCCCTTGGTGTGTCTCTTTGCTCTTAGTTGGACTCATTGGCTCCTACTAGTTCAGTCTCTGATGATGTAGTCAACGAAGTGGGGAGAATATAAATGCTGCCTCTAAAACAGGGTCTCTTAACCTAGGGTACCATGAATTTACACACACACATAAAGTTAATTATATTTCAATATAATTGATTAACTTTAAATTCTATGCTAAAGTGGTTCATGACACAGAAAAGGTTGAGTTCCTGCTTTAGGTTCACTCATCTCCCTTTCTTACTGCCCTTGAGTAAGGAACAAAGATCTGTCTTTTCAAGGTTCCCAGACTCCTAAAGCTTTACTGATTCATTGCTGAATAACACATTTCCAAAATGATTTGATTTATTATATATGAGCCCAGAATTATATCTGATTTTTTTTCAGCTAGTCACAAAAAAATATTTCCCATGCAATATCATCTACTTTCATTCAAAGACCTAAGTATGTCACCCATCCCAAATTAAAGACTTGTTTACACCTAGTTTATGACTTTGATGGATACAATGATTGGTTCAAAAGAAAATTCTAGGCCTTTTATGTTTACATTAATTGGGGATAGAGGTACAAAATCCTACCCTTACACTAGTTTTTAATATCTGTTTCATGGTGTCTTGCCCCTTTAAAAAGACTGTGATTTCTTTAAGGGTAGGGATCATTTCCCTTATTTCTTCTGTGCCCCATAGCACCGAGGACAATGCCTAACAGAGAGTAACTGTTTCAAGAGTTTATTGAACTGATTTAAAGTATAAGGCTGAAGCAATTAGCTAAGCAAAAGTATTTTAATTTTTTAACTTCTCCCCTTCACAATCTCCATTTTTTTACCCTCTTCACCAATTTCCATTAGTTATAAACATTGATTAGGTTTGAATTTTTTTAAGTTCCTGACTTCCTTCTGTTAATGGAAAACTGTATGACTAAAATCAACACAAATGAATTTGGAGTTGGAGGACCTAGGTTTGAACTGGCCAAGTTACTCAAATTCTCTGGGCCTCTGGATTCGAACAGGTAGACTCTGAGATCTCTTCTAGTTCAAAATTGGTAATTCTATGAGCAATAATGATACCTAGCATTTATATAGCCCTCACTGTACATGTGCTTTATGTACATTATTTATTTTGATCTTCAAAACTACTCTAGGAGATAGGCGCTATTAATTATCTCTCTTACAGATGAGGAAACTGAGGCAGACAAATTAAGCAACTTGCTCAGGGTCACACAACTATTAAGTGTCTGAGGCAGAATTTGAATTCAGTTCTTCCTGATTCCAGGTCCTGTGCCCTGTCCAATTTGCTACCTAAATTTGTGCCTTATAGACACTACAAGAATTTAGTAGATCTGGGATCTCTTCAATTATTGAATATTATTATATAATTATTAGTATAACATATATTTATATGGTATAGATTAACATAAATATTACTGAATAATTTGTGTAATTGAATGGAATTCTATGATTTTAACTATAAGACTGTATACTAGAAAATAAGAATTGTTTCATTGGTCTTTGTATTTCCCATGACGTCTCTCACCCAGCAGACCTTGAAGAGATTTTCATTGAATTTCCTTTAAGCGTCCTCATTTCTAATGTCTATAAGTTCTCTGAGGGTTGGGCTGCATGATTCATTTATTTATTCCCCTATAGCCCTGCATAAAATGTTGTGTGATAAATGTTTGTTGGATTTATTTGAGTTTAGTCATGGTTCATTATGTTTAAGTTCAGAGGATCAAAGATTTTTGACCTGGAGGAATTTTAGAAATCATTCAATTCAACCTCTTGATTTAAGAGAGTAATTTAATTAATTAATTAATTACATTAAGGCCCAGATAGATAAAATGACTTGCTCAAGGTCACATAAGTAGTAAGGACACACCAGAATTTAAATCTGAGTTCTCCAAGTCAGTACTCTTTCCATGGTACCACTTTTTAGTGACCATGTACTGACACAGATGCAGCCTGAGCACAGAGCAGCACTCATAAAACTAGGAGAAGGGTGGTTCCTAGATGAATTATCAAGCCAATATGCTTCTGGTCCCCTTCCTTTTTTTTTTTTTTTTTTTTGCTAAGAAGTCATAACACTAGCCTTGTCTTAGAGAACCAAAACCACCAATAGCAAGATCATCACTTTAGGTAATGGCTCTCTTCACATCCCAATGATGAAATACTCCCCATTGTTACATGTCCTTCCCAGAGCACTAACTATAATGCACAAGTGGATCCTTCAAGGGCAGAGCAAAAATAAAACAAAACAAAATTCTGACTGGGTCTTTTTGAATTTCACCCTCTTAATTCTTGTGCACAGATACATCTTATTTACAGATGAAATTTATGCAATTTATTAGAATAAAGCAATGATTAAGAGTGGAAACCAATAAAGAGGTAATAGACTTGACCTTAAAGTCAAGCCCCAACTCTACTCTCTGAATAATTTTGGACAAGTCATCTCTCTGAATCTCAGTTTATCATTTGTAAAATGGGGATTAGATTTGCATTATCTGCTTCATAGGGTGATAGTGAGACTTATGAAAGTTTGGATAGGCAAAGTGCTTCATAATTATGAGGTCTATATAAATGAAATAGATTTTGGGCCTACTTCCACACCTCTCATTCAAACATCCCCTTGTAGAGTCCGAGGGTCATCAGGAGCAGTTGGGATTTTCTATTAGTGTTGCACAAGAGCCCCTTCCACAATGCTTCTCAACATCAATCAACCAGCAAACACGAATTAGCTTTTATGAAAGGGAATTGTTTAAGACAATGTGATAAAAACAGAGGGTCCAAAAAACAGCTTCCCAAAAGTCTGGGGCACATATACGGGTCTTGAGGAAAAATGAACTTAAGCCTGGAGAGCACATGTGGCAAAAATCCTGGTTACTGGAAGTATTTCTCCCTTGGTGAAGTCCTCATGAAATTTCCTTTAGATGAAGTTCTTTGCTAGGTATTTTGGTTTTGATTCTTGAAACTGGCTTTTCACATTATATCTACTTTGTCTTTGATGTGTTTTCCTGTTTATAATGGAGTTACTACTGACCACTGTTCTTGGGTGATACTGTTATTGGCTCTGGTGGATAAGCTACTCCTGCTGATGGGAAATTCAGATATTTAACCTTTCACCAAGTCAGAAGTTCACAGGATCATCACTGGTCAATTGTAGGGGACAGAAGAGAGAACTTAAGTTCCTTTGCTCCCCTCACCAAGGACAGTTCCATAAATCATGATTAGCCTGGTCTGTTGCCAGAAGCTCTTGCTTTAATGCTTGATTTCAAATTGATTTGCTATATAAAGTACATTCAGGCCCAGATGTGTACTTCATTCTATTTACCAGTCTCAATATTTTTTGGGTGGCTTATTATATGATTTTATCCAATTGATCAAAGTACTTTTCTCCTCTCAAATTGATAAAGCGCTTTGTTCAAACCTAATTTACATTTGTGATTGATTCATTCAATAAAAATGCCTGGATCTTCTGTAATTACATGGGAGAGGGTTGTTCTAAGCCTTACCCCCTTATTCTCTTCCTTATACATTAAAAAAGTCAACTACTTTTGAATTTTGTGACTGCCTTTGATTTAGAGTCTGCCTCCAAGTAGGAAGTAGAATGATAAAGTGGAAAAAGCACTAGATCTAGAGTTCAGGGCCTGGATTGGAGTGTCAACTCTGCCATTTACTATTACACAACTTTAAGTATGTCTTTTTAATCTTTCTGGGCCTCATCTGTAAGAAAAATGTAAAAGTTGAAACAGATTATCTCTAAGATTCCTTCCATCCTTAAATCTATGGTATTGTCTCCTCAACCAGTCAGATGAGACAGATGCACCTAGATGCCATGGATTAGGACATCCTAAAAGTTATATAAAAGTTATCTCCTGCTACAGTTTAAAAGATATTTTGATCAATATTTTTCAAAATGGGGATTATCTAGTTACTCTTCCTAATGAAAATTTATATGCCAAAGTTTCATAAAATACATACCAGATTTTTTAGACACCTAAACTTAGAAGAAAAAAAAGCAGAAGCAAGGAAAGAATATAGCATAAATCAGAAAATCATAACTTTGGTCAGAAGTCCCAAAAGACATCAAAGCAACTATCAGCCCAATGCAGTTGCCTCTCTCCCTTCCTCTCTTCTTATTTTTTTCTTTTCTTCTTCTTTCCTCCTTACTTTCTCTTTTCTTCTCCCCTTCCTTTTTCCTATCTCTCCCTCCATTAGAATGTAAATTCCTTAAGGACAAAGACTTTAAAAAGATCTTTGCATCCCCAGTATCTAGACTTACATATTATTAATAAATGCTTTTTGAATTGAATTTTAAAAGTAAACAATTTTTAAAAGGTAGGAATACCCTGAATTTAAACCAGGGACTAGGATGATATTTACATAATTCAAAAATAATCAGTCAATGTGATCAACATGAGATGAGGATTTGGAGTGACAAATTTTATATTCCTAGTTAAACAATTGGATTTACAGTTATTTTCTTTAATTTTATTGATGCATTATTCATCTGAATGTCTTTTTTTTTTACCCAGAACTGTCAAGCTACTTGTGATCCATAGGTAAAAGGGATACTATAATTCAAACCATCCCCTTTACCATCTGTTTGTCAGGTTAAACAACCTTAACTCAATGCAGCTTAATCATGCCCTGTATTCTTTTCATTCCTGAGATTACTGAAATGTTTTCCTAATCATTCAGTACACCGAGACCTCTCATTCACCACATTTTTACTCCCTTCTATTGAATTTCTCCCTTTCCACATTCCCAGTAATAGGGGGAGAGCAGAATTAGATAAGTAAAAAAAACCCCACCAAATTTAGAGAAGGAAGAAGATATAAAAAATGAGGATACTTAAAATGAGAAGAACTTTTCAATGAATCAGAATGGCCTTGTTTCTATTAGTGACCGAATAAGGGGAAAATCATAGGTAGTAAGATGGTTCTCAATTATTTTCTTCATGAATTTTTTTGAATTGACATTTGAAGCAAAGGATGAGGAATAGATGAGAGAATGTTACTTCTGAAAAACAATAACTTTCTCCTAGAAGACTATCCACTTACCATTTTAATTTTATGGCCATTGGGTTCTTCCTAACAGTTAAGGCTGGGCAGTGGTAGCTGTAGGAGTGGTATGTTAGCCAAACTAATTTCAGCATCAATATAAAATTTCCCATCAGTTTCTTGCTGCTATCAAATATCTCACCACCTATGAAAGCTTTATGAGGGATTTCATTTTAATTTTATGCCTTGTTTTTCAATGAAATTGAAAATAATGTTTATCAGCTCTTGGCATGCCAAACACCTCACAGAGCCTTTCTGATCACAACTTTGACCTTGCTGATATTAACTTAAATGCCAATAGCAGTTTTATATCGTGCTAATATTTTTTCTTAGGTAAAAATCTCATTTTCTATTTCAATGGTTTCCAATTGGTACAAAGGTTAGAATTCCATTTAAAAGAAATATTGTGTGTTTTTAACCTGCAACCTATAATCAAATAAACAGAAAGATGGAGAAAGAGTTAGGTCTGCTTGCCCACCTTCCTACTCAAGCTCTGAAGAGAATTTCTTTAGTCATAAGAAAACCAAAGATGCTGTCAGCCTATTTTTGTCATATATAGATTTCTCCACCATAAGATAAAGAGAGTTCTAGGACTCATCAGACCTGTGCCTGGCATGTATAGCTCCTGAGCCAGGTTTTGGATGGATAGATGTTTAGTATAATTGTTCGGATCATAATTGTATTGATAATGATGGCAACAGGATATGAAGAGGAGCAAATGGAAGAGCTAGAAGTAAGGCTCATTTCTCCTAACTCTTAGTCCATAGGTTTTTTCCTTGGCCTTGAATAACTGTTTATTATATGTGGAACAGCAAGCTGGGCAAGGCTTAGATTACAGATTTGTTGGCAATATCTATAGTTGCACTGTAGGCTTTCTTGGTATTGTTGGGGCTAATAAGTGTTTTGATTTTATCCACACCTAGCTTCTCTACAGCCTGCTTGAACTGATGTTTATTGGTCTTGACATCCATGATGAACAGTTGTCAGTTTTTTCATCCTCCTGGTGGACTCAATGAAAAAAGGGAATTTGATGCTGGTATTACATCTATTTCTCAAATGATTGCTTTATCAGGGGTTCTTGGTCTACCCACTGAAGCTAAGATGTTTTGAATCACTAGAAGATGGAAGGTTTGGATACTCTTTTAATAGCTGTGGATGCAAAAAAAAAAACAAACCAAAGCCATCTATCTCTTCAGCCTTTTATGGCCTTTGACATCTGGGGAAGGGGAAGTTTTATCTTTCTTTTTCCTTTCTTTTTTGTCTTCAGCACTATCTAAGAGGAAAGGTCCATATGCTTTCCATTATACTTATCATTGCCATCTCTTAGATTAACCTTGTGATACTATTTATTCTATTTCTAAAGGTATTTTGGCTTCTGCTTTGGATCTTATTTTGACTCACTTTTACCTTTGTACCTTTGCCTGGGCTGCATGCATGCCTGAAATGCCTTCCTTTCACCTCCAAATGTCAGAATTTCTAGCTTTCTTTAGGGGTTAGTTCTTGTGCCATCTCTTAAAAAGTCTTTCTTGATCTTAGTTGTTAGTGCTCTTTCTCTTTTCCCCAAATTATCATGTTTGTAGTTATTTACTTACATGTTGTATCCCCCAGAAGAATTTAAGTTTCTTGGGGGCAGGAATTATTTCTCATTTTGTTTTCATATCCCCAGAATGCAGATTGACTTGAACACGATATGTGTTTAATAAATGTTTATTGGGTTGACTAGGTTCCTTTAGAGATTTTTGGGGTCATGATTGAATGAGAGAATGTTTGCAGATTGCTTGGCACAGTGCCTGGCACATAGTAGGTATTATAATAATGCTAACTATGATGATGATGACAATCACAATGGGCAATATGATGGGCTTTTTCCATGGGGATCTGGATTGTCACGTAAGAATGAACTACACACTTAGATGGGAACCTGCTTCTTTTCCAGTTATAATATCAAATTTCTCTTTTCTTAGGGATAAGGTCATATCATCTTACCAAAACATACCCTTTACAGAAAATTTCCTGTTCTTATAAGGCAAAGGTTCAAAATGATAGGGCAGTCAACAACCAACCAAATGTACCTTTGAAAACTCCCCATACCAGAAAAACCAAATGGAACCATAGGCTGCATTAAGAGAGTAGCAGTGTCTAGAATTAAGGAGGCACTCTGCCTTGTTGTGACCATACCCAGAAGAGTCTCTTTCCCACTGGGCATTATATTTTAGGAGATTGTCCAGAGGAGAGCAACTGGAATAGTGAAAGTCCTCAAATCCATGATGTATGAAGATCATTTGAAGAAAGAGGGAATATTTAGCCTAAAGAAGAGAAGAATCAGCTGGAACATGATAGATGTCTTCAAATACTTGAGGAGTTATTGTATTTCACAGCTCCAGAAAACAGGCATAGCATGAATGGGTGAAAATTTCAAAAAAAGGTAAATTAAGGTTTAGGACATGTTCAATCAGTATTCAGGGCAATAAATATGGAAGTCTGAAGTGGACTTGCTCTGGGAAGGCATGTTGTTGTTGTTCAGTTGCTTTCAGTTATGTCCAACATTTTGTGACCCCCATATGGTGTTTATTTTTGGGTCAAGATACTGGAGTGGTTTGCCATTTTCCTCTCCAGCTCATTTTATAGATGAGGAAACTAAGGCAAATTGGGTTAAGTAACTTGCTCAGGGTCACACAGTTAGAAAGTGTCTGAGTCAGAGTCATTTCCTGACTCCAGACCGAGTACTCTGATCACTGTTCCACCTAGTTTTATGGTGGTTTGGAATTCTGACTCAGCACGCTCCTAAGGGGTGCTACACATAGAAAAACTCCCTAACAATGAAAGTTGTCCAAAAAGTAGTATGGCTTGCCTTAAGGTGCTAGTAGATTCCCTTTCACTGGAAGTCTTTAAGCAAAAAAAAATATCCACAGAATACAAAACCTACAAAAATACTGTATCTACAGTAATATTAGAAAAAGGGATATTATACTACATATATTGTATCTCTAGTTAAATTGTAGAGGAGATTTTAAATCAAGTACCTTCTAACTTCAAGATTCTCGGTATCTGATTCTATTGTCCCTGTAAAAGAAGCATTTTTGATATGCTAGCTTGTTGGAGAGGTCTATTCACCCAGAAGCCCTGAAGGAAAAAAAAAGAACAAACTAAAGGCATATGGTGACTCCTCTTAGATTCAACTAAAAGCCCAAAATGGGCACATGCTTACTTTAGAGGTTATTTATGGGACAATTTTTTTAATAGAATAATGATGAGAATACAAGAGATGGATTTAGTGTCAGATAACCCGAGTTTGAATCTCCACTAGGCCACCTGGAAGACCTTGGGCAGGCTCTTAATTTATATTGATCTCAGTCTCCTCCTCTGTACAGTAAATACATTCAATTAAGTAACCTCCGAAGTTCTTTTCAATTCTTAAAAAAAGTCCTAAGATGCTATGAAATCTTGCATATGTGTGTATGTGTGTATACATAATATTCACATAAAGTATATGATTTCTGGACTAAGCACTAACAGTTGCGCTACTAAATAATGAGAAGGCAGGGTCCTCAGTAGAGCTGGAAGACAGTTTTTACCCATGAAAATTGTTTAAGAAGACTTACATACATCGTGTTAATAGCTATACACTAAATATACTTGATTTTTCATGATCTTAGAAGTTAAGCATAGTCAGTGTTCATTAATACTTGGATGGGGAAATCATCTGTGAATGTTGAGTGATTTGGGTTCAAAATATAGGAGAGATGATTTCCTTAGACTTGGATTCAAAACTTACCTTTAATACTTACTAACTTAGATTCTGGGAGAGTCACAGACCCTCCAATCATAAGTTACCAAGGGGTGCCAATGGTCAGAAATATTCACTCAATATTTATATAGTGAAGTGTTGCTTTATACTTTCAGTAGAAAGTGAAGTGAAATCTGGGCCACTGTTCAGTGAATTATATTAATACAGAATGGCAGACTAGATCATTCAGGTCCCCAGATCTCTTTTCCTTGATGATATCAGTTCAAGTAATTATATGATGGCCAATGTCTCATTTCATGTTGTGTAGATATAGCTCAAAGGAAGAGGTAACTGGGTTCTCATAAAAGATCAAGGGAAGGTCAACAATTTTCATATGCCTAAACAGGTAAGTTCCTTCTCAGGTAAAAAGGTTTTTTTATTCCTCATATGATATTTACTATTCATGAGTGATCAGAAGTGAATGTAAATTAGAAACATCA
>JAJPUD010023748.1:0-19589 GCA_023553655.1 Myrmecobius fasciatus
ATATATATATATACATTTATCTTGCTGTACAAGAAAAATATGATATACAAGGAAAAAAACCTACAAAGGAAAACATAATGCAAGCAAACATCAATAGAGAACATGAAAATGCTATGTTGTGGTCCAGACTCAGATGCCACAGGCCTCTCCCTGGGTGTAGATGGCTTTCTTCATCACTGAACAATTGGAACTGGTTTGAAACATTTCATTGTTGAAGAGAACCTTGTCCATCAGAACTGATCATCATAAAGTCTTATTGTTGCCGAATCATTTTCCCCTGACCATCTGAGTTAATGGTACTTTATAAAGTTAATGTATTTTAAAATATAAAATAAAGACAATGTAATCAGCAGCAACTTGGAAGTTTACATTTCTATTTAGCCAATTTGGTTCTTATTAACTCAATTGAAAAATTCTTCTTGTAACAGGGCTTATTAGAAATGCTTCTTCCACAAATTATTTATTCGGTAAACATTTATTGCTCTCCTACTATGTGCAAGGAAATGTTCTATATTCTAGTAGAGATACAAAGATTACATATTTATAATATATACTTATATTATATATGTGTAATATACTCTAGTATCATATATATGATACATTATATGTCCATATATTATATACATTTACATATATGATACATGTGTATATACATACATATCTCTATATACATATCTACATTTTTATGGAATGGGGGATGGAAAGATAATAAGAAAACATTCCTGCTATAAGGAAATTATACTTTGGCAGAATCGTAGAATAAGGGCACATAGCAAATTTAGAAATAGAAGATATCATAGAGGTCATCAAATCCAATGCTCTCAGTGTACAGATAAGAAAACAGGTTCGGAGAAATCAACTGACAAGTAAAATTTCCAAACATCACAGTGAATGTAAGAGGCAGGACTTGAACCTGTCTTTCCCACTCCAAGTCTAGCATTCAATACAATGCCAACAAGCTGTTACTAGATCCAGTCATGGAAACTTGAGTTCAAATCCAGCCTTAGATATTTAATAATATTAGAGAAGTCTATACTTTATACAACAACTTAGTGAAAACAGAATTTGATATTTACATCAATGCATGTGACTTATAGGAGCACCAAGGAGGCTGGATAATAGTTTCTTTGGGTTTCTTAAAATGGCATGGGCTTCTTTAGGGAAATAAGGAAGTCTTGCTTATTTGAATTGAAATTGGGCTTCTTCAAGGGCAGCTAGGTGGCACAGTGGATAGAGCACTGGGCATGGAGTCAGGAAGACCTTAGTTCAGGTAACTAGGTAATCCTGGGAAAGTCACTTAATGTCTTTGCCCAAGAGGCAAGTCATTTAGCCTCTGTCTTAGTCCATAGGAGAAGGAAATGCAAATCAATGCTGTATCTTTGCCAAGAAAATTCCATGGGCAGCATGGTTGGTCACAAAGAGTTGTACATGATTATATAATTGAGCAATACAACAAAATAGGTTACTAATGAATGATAAGGAGGACTAGAGGAACTCTGGAGGTAACATTGTCTTCCTAAGATGCTGCAGCTAGAGAATCAGGGACAGTCAGTCATCATTAGGACTTTTTAGCTTTAACTTCAGTTCCAATTACCTTCCTTTTAAGATAAGAGACAGAAACAGTTGGTAGCATTTACTAATTGGATTATTCATAACATGTCTCAAGAGAAGTTATCTCTCTTTATCTGTTTTGATGAGATGATATAACAAATTTTTTCATACCTCTGCTGATTCAAATTGCCCAGTGTATCTCTACTTTAAATATTCTAACTGACATCCCCAACTAGACCATACTAATTACCTGAGCATAGAATATTTATTATTATTATTTTTCATATATATGAGGTTGGCATTTTCAATGTGCTAAAGAGAGAGCATGCTTTCTACTTGTCAACTCCCATTTATAGGATTCTTACTTGGAAACAGGATTTTTCACTAATAAATTTACAAGATCTATTAATTATGATATTTTATCATTAGTAAATTAGTGGCTGGTGGATTCTCCAAATAAAGCACTAGAGAATCCAGAATAGTTAAGAAGGGAATTCTCATATGAGAATTTTCATAAGGAAGTGAAAAAGAAATTAAGAGAGAGACAGAAAAAAAGATAAGGCATGGAGCATTAGACTTGGAGGCCTAAGCCTTGAATTTTAGACTTAATTTTCCCACTTATTAGGTATGAAAATTGGCCAAGGGTTTATATTATTTTTTTAATGTAGAATCTGCAATAAAGTCAAGAACTCTTAAAAGTTTTTACTCTTTTTGAACCTAAAATAAATTTATCAAGGAATGCTCAAAATATAAATGGCAATCAGAAAAGGAACCTATGCAAAATTTGTTTCCATAGATATTGCTTCCACACATACGAAAAATTTGATCAGCAAAGGCCAAGGTTATTTAGATATAATGTCTTCTTATCTCCTTACTACAAGTTCACAATACTCGAGGTACCTGACCTTCAGGTAATGAACTCATAAAAACATGAGACTTTGCCAATTGTTTGACCTTTGTCGATTTCCTGTATTCAAACCATTTTGTTCCAAAGTATCATTTCCTTCTAGCTAAAATTGTTCTTTCAACTACCAGTTGTAACTCCCTCAAACTTCCTCTCTTTCCCCTTCGTCTTTCACTGGCCATTTTGTTTCATACACCCTAATCACCATCACTTCTCTAAGAAAAAGTTAGAAAGAAAGCATTCCATATTTGAAAGAAAGAAAATTGAAAGAAAAAAAAGAGATAAAGTTATTTATCCAAGCTATGAGGATTAGAATACTTCCACAATCCAGTTCTCTGGCTATTAGGTCCTAAGTTTTGTTTGAGTTCTCATTTATTGAAATATGTGCAATCCTGACTTGTGACATTTCCAATATGTCAATCACAGTTAAAACAACAGAGAAATTGCCTCAAAACTCAAATTTCACAGTAGGTAATTCTATTACATTTTCAGGGAGTATTCTAAAGTAGAGGTCAGAAATTTTTTTTTTATCTCTGTCAACTCAGGGAAGCTATGTCATGTCCATGGGGTCCCATTAAGCAAACCTAAGGAATGGATAGGAAGGAGACTTTTAAAAAATAGAAAAAAAGAGCAAAAAAAAAATAGAAGGAAGAAAAGAGTTAAGACATGAGATGGAAATTGGGAAAGAAAGAAAAGAAAAAAAGGAGAATGGGAGAGAGAAAGAGAAGGGGAGAGGGAAGGAGAGAGACAAAGAGACAGGCAGAGAGAAGGAGATGGAGAGACAGAGACAAAGAGATAAAGAGAGAGAGAGAGCATGCATGAGAGAGATAGAGAAGAGAAGAGAGAATACAAAAGCTATCTTGAAATGGTGAATAGTGGATGGCAAGGGATTGGGAAAAAAGATCATATAAATAGACTAAAAACCATATACTCAACATTCCCAAATTATTGAAATACCTAAAGGTGACTATGCTTAACTAACACTTCTAGCCTAAATTCAAATACCTAACTTCATACATAGATCCTTCCTTCTTCTGGTCCCTCCCCCTTTCTTTCTTCTTCCCTTCCCCTCTTTCCCTCCTCTTTCTTTCTTTCTTCCTTCCCTCCTTCCTTCTTTCCCTTCTTTCTTCCTTTCCTTCTTCTTTTACTTCCTTTTCTCCCTCCCTTTCTTCTCCTTTCTCCTTTATATTTCAGATGAAGAAACTGAGGCACAAAGAGGTTAAGCCCCAAATTACATAATTAGTGAAATATCCGAGGCAGGATTAAACTCAAATCTTTCTTACTACAAGTTCAGCTCTTGTTTTACTATAAAACTATAAAACTAAGAGTACACATCTTCTTGCTAAAGTACACTTGCCAAGTAAACTTCCTTTTTGTTTCCTTTCTGGGAGTATACATGATTCAGAATTTAGAATCTAATTAGGTGTGCTATAACAACATTCTCCACTAGAGAGTGCAACGAGAGCATATAAATAGACAAGCCGAGCTAAGTTAAAGAATTCCACGTAATGAAACAAATATAAGGTTCCTTGACATGGCAATACAATCTTGCCTAAACTTGCTAATATTCCTACAGCAGACCCCCTGAGAAAAAGCTAGGGGGATAGAAAAAGTCTTTGGGAGAGGGGCAAGTGTCCAATGCTTTCCGGCAAACATGACATTTGTGCTACTTAATTACTTAAAGATACTGTGGTACTTGACATTATAGATACAGATTTAGAGCTAGAAGGAAACAGAAGCTCAAAGGGACTTGTTCAAGGTCACTCAAAGCTGGCATTTGAACTCCAAATCCCATATTCTTTCTACTTCATCACAATGCTTAATTCTATTTCATATTAAAAGTAAAGATGATCTGTTCAACTCCCCTTCCAAGGAAAGCAGAGATGACAGGGTCATACATTCAGAAACAGATGGGACTTCAGAGATCACTGAATCCAACACCTTTATTTTAAAGATGAGGAAACTGGAGCTCAGAAAGACTTAGGAACCATGCAGATCATAAAGAATAGAGCTGATGACTTCTGGTGTGAAGATGGTGGCAAGAGGAAGGAACTCTCTGAAGCCCTCCCAAATTCCCCTTCTAACAACTAAAAAACTGCCTCAGAATTGAGCCATTTACCAGCCTGACAGGAAAGTGAGACAAGGGTGAGGGAGAGCAAGGCTCAGAAGCAGCTGCAGCAACAGCCAGTATCATTGCAGGGAGACTGCGGCAAGGCTCCAAGCCTGAGGCAATCCACTAGGAAGGCGGCCCCCTCCTGTAACCCCCTATGCAAGTAGCAGTCAGTGTAGTAAGACCAAGTCCCACCCCAACTACTCTACCTCCAGCACAAGTCAAAGAACCCAATACTAACCAGAAGTAAAGCCCACCCTGGGATTGGCCAAGGGCTAGCCTCTGCTTGCCAGCTGAGCCTGCCAACAAAGAGATCCAACTTCCATAAAAAACCCAGCAGGGCTCCATCCTCTGGGGCAGATTAACAATAAGATCTCTTCCTCCAGGGCCAGCCACCAGAAACTCTATTACTATAGATACAGCAGAAGTCCCCCTCCCCACAGCCTAGGAGGCCAAGGAAGAGGCTCAACCTTCCAGTATAAACCAGAAGGAAAGCCTACTTTTTTAGTGAAAGCAAACAGTGAAGCTTTGAAAGCCAGAAACAAGACCATGGCATCTCCCCTTCCCCTCAAAGAGCTTAGGATGCTGCAGGATCAGAGCTCAACTCTCACAGAAGAATATTAAGTCTTAAAAAAAAATGAGCAAAAAGCAAATCAGAACAAAAAAGAACTTGACCATATATATGGTAACAAGAAAGATCAAGGCATAAACTTAGATAAAGCTAATAATGTCAAAATAACTTCATATAAAGTCTCAAAGAAAGGTCCTAAAATAAGTCCAGAAAGAGCTTAAAAATTATTTTCAAAAGCAAATTAGAGAAGTAGAAGGAAAGTTAGGAAAAGAAATGAGAGTAAAGGAGGAGAATTATGGAGGGGAAAAGGGAGTCAATAGCATAGGAAAAGATATATGAAAGTTTATTAAAGAAAATGACTCCCTAAATAATAAAAATGGCTAAATGGAAAAGGAAATACAAAAGCTCAGTAGAGAAAATAATTCCTTAAAAATTAGAACTGAACAATACTTATGAGGAGGAAAAGGGTAGGTAGTTAAAAGAGAAAGAGAGATAAACAAGGGGAAAATAGCAGGGAGGGAAATACTCAATTATAATAACTATAAATGTGTATGGGATGAACTCACCCATTAAACAGAAGCAGATATAATGTATTAAAAAAATCAGAATTCTACAATATGTTGTTTACAAGAAACACATCTGAAACAGATATGCAGAAGGTCAAGGTAAGGGTCTGGAGCAGAATTTATTATGCTTTAGCTGAAGCAAAGAAAGCAGAGGTAGCAATCATGAACTCAGATAAAGCAAAAGCAAAAACAGATCTAATTGAGAAAGATAAGGGAAAAAATGCTATCATATTGAAAGGTATCATAGACAATGAAGTCATATCAATACTAAACAAAGATGCACTAAATAACACAGGCATCTAAATTTTTGAAGCAGAAGTTGAATGAATTACAGGAGTAAATAGATAAGAAAACTATAATAGTGGGGAAACTCAACTTTGCCCTTTCAAAATTATATGAATCTAATCAAAAAGTAAACAAGAAAGAAATTAAGGAGATGAATTATATTCTGCAAAAGTTAGATATGACACATATCTGGGGAAAAATTTAATGGGGATAGAGAGGAATATACCTTTTTCTCAGAAAAAAAAATGACTGTATTAAGACAAAAAAAAATCCCGAACAAATATAGAAAACCAAAAATAGTAAATGTATGCTTTTCTAGATCATAATGCAATAAAAATTATTTTCAAAAATGGACAATGGGAAAAATTAGAAATTAACAGGAAATTAAGTAATCTAATCCTTTAAAATGGGATAAAGAACAAATCATAGAAACAATAATTTCATTAAAGAAAATGACAGCAATGAGACATCATACCAAAATTTAGGGAATAGTGGTATTCAGAGGGAAATTTATATTTCTCTATATAAATGCTTATATCAATAAAATAGAAAAACAGCATTTAATGAATTGGGCATGCAACAACAATAACAAAAACCTAGAAAAAGGATAAATCATAAATCCCCAACTAATCACCAAATTGAAAATCCTGAAAAATCAAAGGAGAGATTATTAAAATTGAAAGAAAATCATTATAACTAGTTTCATAAAAAATTGATAAAATTTGATTAATTTGACTTTAAAAAGAAAAAAGAAAACCAAATTATTAGTATCAAAAATGAAAGAGGTTTATTCACATAAACAGGAAATTAAGGCAATTATTTTGTACAATCATATGCTAATAAATTTGGCAATCTAAATGAAATGGATGAATATCTACAAAAAATATAAATTACCCAAATTAATAGAAGAAATAAAATACTTGAATAATTCAGTCTTTAAAAAAAAGAAATAGAATAAGCCATCAATGAACTTTTTAAGGAAAAATTTTCAGGATCATATTCACAAGTGAATTCTTCAAAACATTTATTTTATTTTGTTTTATTTTATTTATTTATTTTTGCTGAGACAATTGGGGTTAAGTGACATGCCCAGGGCCACACAGCTAGGAAGTGTTGTGTGTGAGGTCAAATTTGAATTCAGATCTTCCTGACTTCAGGGCTTCCAAACATTTAAAGAATACTTAATCCTAATGCTATCTAAACTATTTGGGAAAATAGGCAAAGAAGGAGTCATACTAAATTCCTTTTGGGATGCCTAAATCAGGTGCTGATACCTAAATCAGGAAGAGTCAAAACAGAGAAAGAAAATTATAGATCAATTTTCCTAATGAATATTGATACAAAAATTTAAATAAAATTCTAGTTAAAAGATTAGATTATCACAGGAATCATATACTATGATCAAGTAGGAGTTGTACCAGGAATGCAGGACTGGTTCAGTATTAAGAAAATTATCAGCCTACCAGATCATATAGAAAATAAAAGCAACAGAAATCATATGATTATCTCAATGGGTGCAGAAAAAAAGCTTTTTCACAAAATTCAGCACCCATTATTATTACACTTGATCTTAGTCAAAAGGACGAGAAGCGATAGCAGCACCCATTACTATTAAAAATACTAGAAAGCCTAGGAATAGCTTACCTTAAAATGATAAGTGCTATTTATCTATAAATGATAAGTATTATTTATCTAATAGCATTTTCTGTAGTGGGGATAAAATAGAAATCTCAATATAATAAGGAATGAAGCAAAAATGCCATTATAACCACTATTATTTAATACAGTACTAGAAGCATTAACTATAGCAATAAGAGAAGAAAAACAAAGGAATTAGAAATGGCAATGAGAACAAAACCATCACTCTGTGGATATGATGTTAAACTAAGAAAATCTTTCAGAATAAAATTTTTAAAAAACCTAATTGAAATTATTAACAGCTTTAGCAAAGTTTTCAAGATACAAAATAAACACACAAATCATTTTTTTTATATATTACAACTTATCTCTTGCAGCAGCAATAATTGTAGACAACATAAAGTACTTGAAAGCCCACCTGCCAAGACAAACCCAGGAACTACAAAATACTTTTCACGCACATAAAATCATATTAATATGATTGGAAGATTATGGATAGATTCATAGGTAGGCTGAGCCAATATAACAAACATAACAATTCTACTTAAATAAATTCATTTATTCAGTGCCATACCAAACAAACTATCAAAATATTTTAGAGAGTTAGAAAAGAAAATGACAAAATTCATCTGGAAGAACAAAAGCTCAAGGATATCAAGGGAATCAATATTAAAAAAAAAAAGCAAAAGAAGGTGCACATCAGATCTCAAATATATGACAAAGCAGTAATTAGTAAAACAATCTGGTACTGGCTAAGAAATAGAATGGTGAATCAGTGGAATAAATTGAGTGCAAATTACATTATAGCAAGTAGACCATAGTAATCTAGTATATATAAATCCAAAGATCCAAGGTTTTGGAAAAAAATTCATTATTTGACAAAAAACTGCTGAGAAAACTGAAAAACAGTATGGCAGAACTTAGGTAAAAGATGACACCATAAGCAAATTAAGAGAGCAGAATAGTTAGATCAGTTCACAATTCCACTAACAGTGCATTAGCGTCCCAGTTTTTCCACATCTCTTCCAGTCTCCAAATTTTTCCTTTTTTGCCAAATTAGTAAATCTGATAGATATGAGGTAGTACCTCAGAATTATTTTAAATTGCATTTCTCTAACGAATAATGAGTTAGAGCAGGATAGTTTATCTGTCAGATTTATGGGTAAGGGAAGAATTTAGGACCAAAGAAAGATATAGAGGGCATTACAAAATGTAAAATAATAACTTTGGTGGTATAAAATTTAAAATATTTTTGCACAAACAAAACCAGTACAACCAAAATTAAAAGGAAAGCAGAAACTGGGAAAACATTTTTGTAACTAATGTATCTGATAAAGACTTAACTTCTCAAATACATAGAGAATTGAATCAAATTTATTTTAAAAAAAATACAAGTCATTCCACAATTGATCAATGGTCAATTTCATTTTTTTTCAGACAAAGAAATAAAACTATCTATAGCCATATAAAATCCTCTATCTATTCTGGATAATAATTTGGAATTATGCCCAACCCCTTGATTCAGTGATAACACTGCTAGATCTATATTCCAAAGACATCCAAAAAAGGGAAAAGGACTTACTTGTATAAAAAAAATTATAGCAGCTCTTTTTGTGGTGGCCAACACAAGAAATGCCTAACAATTGGGGGAATAGTTAAACAATCTGTGGAATGTATTGTAATGGAATATTATTATAAGATAAGAAATGACAAGCAGAATGATTTCAGAAAAACCTGTAAAGATTTACATGAACTAATGCATAGTAAAGTGAATAGAACTAGTAGAACATTGTAAATGGTAACAGCAATATTGTTTATTAAAGAACTAGGAATGACAATTATACTCAGCAATATAATAATCTAAGACAATTCTAAAGGACTAATGAAAAAGCATAGTATTTGCCTAGAGCAAGAATTGAAATTGTTTGAACAGACTTAAACATGCTATTTTTCAATTTTTCATTGTATTCTTTTATTTGAGTCTCCTTGTACAAAATGATAACTATGGAAATGTTTTATATAATTACACATGTATAACCTATATCTGATTGCTTACCATATCAGAGAGAAGGGAGGAGAAGGAGTGAGGGAAAGAATTTGCAAATCAATATTTTAAATAAAAATATAAAAAAATAGAGCTGAGATGTGTATGATTTGTATATCACTGAAAAAAAAATTCTTTGGACTTTTAGAAATGATTTAGGTGGCTGTTTCTATGATCTGTTATGGAACAGACCTAATTTTGTTGGTATTGCATAATTCCTGATGAAAAAATTCTCAGTACCAATGTAGATTGGCAGTTTTACTGGAATTTTCAATCAGAGTTGCCTGGGGGTTATTGAACATTGTCAGGCAAGACATGCCCACAAAAGACTTGAACACACATCTTCCTAGGAGGCAGCCCCCTGTCTACAATACTGCTGTTGAGTCAATGTATGTGGATGCTTAATCACGAAGTTTGTAGGTAATTTCAGTGTTTTTCAGTGTTGGAAGAAAAGAGCAGGGATTTTCAACCCAGAGAATGTGAGATTGTTTTTTAGAAATTTTGAATTTTCATAATTTTAATAGAATTAGTTTCTTTTTAATCCTATTTCATACATTTACTTTGTATATACATGTGTATATGTATATATAATGTATGCCTTGTGATTTAAATATCATGTAAAAATCTGGTCGTAGAAACCATAATCATCAAAACAAATATCTATAACGGAGCCACTGAAAGATTAAAGGTCTTGTTCTCGTTCAGAGAGAATTTTTTCATCAGGAATTATGCAATACCAACAAAATTAGGTCTGTTCCATAACAGACCATAGAAACATAGAAACCAAAAGCAGGTTTGGACCTGACTATAAAGTGAGACCTCTTCTACCACTTCATGCTTAATTAAAAGGAAATTGGGGGCAGTTGGGTGGTCTAGTAGATAGAGCATGGAGGAGTTAGGAGGACTTGAGTTCAAATTTGGTCTCACATACAGTGTGACCCTGGGCAGGTCACTTAACTCCAATTGCCTCTTAAAAAAAAAAAGGAAGAGGAAATTGGGCTGCATAAACCTAATGATATAACTAATCTTTTAAATAGCTCAGTGGCCTCCTGACTAGCTCCTGACAAATGGCCTATCTTCTTTTAACTCTAAATCTCAGCCATTCTAGAAGACCATGGGGATCTCTATTAGACCTCATTCACAGAAATTCTTTTCCCTGAAACATTTTAGTCTACAGAATGGGAATTTTTCAGAATTGCCTTCTGCATGCCTTTTTGTCTAGAGAAGGCATGTGGAATAGGCCTCCAATAATTTATTTTGCAAATGAAATAGGAAATCCCTTTAATCTTAAAGTTTATGAAAGAGATGCATGTGTCTGTCAGGCCTGGACTTAAACGAATTTCTTATAAACTTTGACAAATATATCCTTTTCATTCATGGATACTTGGATAAAGCACTACACTTTGGGGAAAAGAACCTGCCTCAAATATTTACTAGCCATATGATCCTAGGCAAGTAATTTAATTTCTTGGAGCCTCAGTTTTTAAAATCTGTTAAATGAGAATAATAATACTTGTGATATCTACCTTATAGATGTTATTGTGAGAAAAGTGCTCTGTAAACCTAAAAATGCTTCATAACAACATAGGGTCAGAGATCTAGATCTGAAATGGATTTCAGAGACAAAATAGTCCAATCTGATAATTTTTTCAGATCAGGAAACTGAGGCCTAGAGTTCAACTCTCTTGTTTACCATCATACAGCTAAGTCTATGTGAGAAGCAGAACTTGAATCTTAATCTTCTGACTCTAAACTGAGCTTGAGATGTATTGGGCCATGCTGACTGTCACAGAGGGCATCTTCGGGGGCAGCTAGGTGGCCCAGTAAATAGACAACTGACCCTGGATTCAGGAGGACTTGGGTTCAAATCTGGTCTCCTATAATTACTAGCTGTTTGACCCTTGGCAAGTCACAATCCCAATTGCCTAAAAAAAATAATATAGGCATCTTAGTTGAGATTTTACAATTTTACTGACTTTTTTCACCAAAGCAATCAACTTGCCATTGATGGAATATTTAGAGGAAACATGTTGTAGCAGAAAAATTCAAAGATGAGAAGATCTGAGTTCAAATTTAACCACATAAAGATTTAAGAGTCACTCTGCCATATATAAGATGTTATTTAAAAAAAGAAAAAAAATCCCAAATATTAGAACCTTCCCTTCAAAATCACTTTGTACCTATTTTGAATGTACTTACTGTGTAATGCATTTTATAGTCACATGTACATGTTTCACATTTCCAACTATAGTATAAGTCCCATGAGAACAGGGATGAGATCCAGTTAAACAGCTAAATGGCACAGCGGATAAAGCATCAGGCCTGAGTTCAAAGTAGGCCTGAGACATTTATGAATTATGGAATGCTGGGCAAGTCACTTCACCCTGTTTGCCTCAGTTTCCTCATCTGTAAAATGAGCTGGAGAAGGAAACAGCAAACCACTTCAGTATCTTTGCCAAGGAAACCCCAAATGAGATCACAAAGTCGGGTACAACTGAACAACAAAAATGTATTATTGTCACATATATGTGCTTCATATCTCCACTACAGTATGTTTCATGACAGCAGGAAGGAGAGATCTATTTAGATTTTGTATCTTTAGTGGTACATTACTTTTAACAAATATTTATTGAATAGGTTGAACTAGAGTTATCTGAAAATTCTACTCAGGTTCCTAAAATTTCAAATTTATGAAGAGCTATTAAAAAACAAACAAACAGGGGTAGCTAGGTGGTGCATTGTTTACAGCACCAGTCCTGAAATCAGAAGGACCTGAGTTCAAATCTGGTTTCAGGTACTTAACATGTCCTAGCTGTATGACCCTGAGTGAGTCACTTGACCCCAATTGCCTCAGCCAAAAAAAGAAAAGGAAAGGAAAGGAAAGGAAAGGAAAGGAAAGGAAAGGAAAGGAAAAGAAAGAAAAAAGAGAAAGCAAACAAACAAAAACAAACCCCAAATGAAATCCTACCTTGTGGGACCAGGGCACTTCACCAACCTCTGCCTGCCAAACAGAGACATCTCTAAAAGGAGTAGTTTTAACCCAATAACATTTAAGATACTTTTCAGATTTAAATCTAGATCCTATTAGAGGATACCTTGGAGGCACTGAGAAGTTATGTGACTTGGAGTACATAACATGGCTAGCATGTGTCAGTTGTGGGATCTGGGGACCTGGACCTTCCAAACTCTCAAGACAAAGCGTTCTTCAAAATTCTATAGTGTTTTTTGTCAGTCTTTATTATCTAACAGGTTTTTCAAATTAGACAAATTTCACCCAGTCAGATATTTCCTAGCAGGCTATGTGCCTCAAGCAATACTTTCATAGAATGGGTATGCTTTAGGAAAAAGAAGAAAGTTGTGATTGTGTGATCTCTGATTGTGGGTAGCCTTCATGGGGAAAGTAATGAAGAGCAGCTAGACAGAGTACTGAAGCTAAAGACCAGGGTTCAACTCTCCACCCCAAGATCCTGTGACCCTGGACAAGTCAAATAACTTTGAAGAACTTTACAAACGTTCAAGGGCTGTAACCATGCTAATTATTATGATTCACAGCCAAAATAATAAGAATAGCTAAAATTCATATAGGGGACTTAGGACTGTGCTAAATGCTTTAGAATCATTATCTCATTTGATCGTCACCACAACTCTGGAAGGTAGGTGCTATTATTATTTTCCTTTTATAGTTGAAGAAATTGAGGCAAACAGAGGGTAAAGTAAGTTTCCGAGATCACACACCTTGAGAGAGACAGAGACAGAGACAAAGAGAGAGAAAGAGTGTGAGGGAAAGAGAGAGAGAAGAGGAAAGAGAGATAGAAAAAAGCAGAAAGAAAAGGAGAGAGAGGAGGAGAAAGAGAGAGGGAAGAAGAAAGGGAAGGAGGGAGGAAGGAAAGAGAGAAAGGGAAGGAGGAAGGAGGGAGAAAGGAAGGAAGGGAGAAACTTGCTAATAGTGTTTCTATTTTTATAAGCATTATTGACCCAGTTGTATTTATGCAGGTATGTTTTCATTTATTCTTTATATCCTCCTTATATTTTCATTCATCCCACTAGGGTTCCTATTAGGATTTATAAGCCTTAATTCAGAACATGGAGCCTTAAAAATCCTGCCATGCTAGAACTGCTGCTCCCAGCTGCAGAGGGCTTGCTTAGTGGAAACCAGGCTTCCTGAAGGCTATGCTGTTGGCCCCTACTAGGTGGCACTGCTACACCTTTTATATTCTTTCCTTTTTCCTGATCCTTCACCATTCATGCGGGTAATGGGGAATTCTGGAGGCATCATTTCTCCTTTTTTATTAAAGCATTGTTTGTTTATAAAAAGACCTATTCTCCTGTCATTCTGTGGGCTGCTGTTCATTAACATTACTCCATAGAATCACCATCTCTCCCAAGGCTGTTTTAAAATGGGGTCTGGGAGAAAGAGTGAAAATTATTTATCTATATGCATATCATACTCAGCCCACAATAGAATGTCTTTCTAGCCCCTATGCTTAGTATGCACACAGTAGGTGTTCAATAAATGCATGTTGCATTGAAAATCATTTTACTAGCTGTAGTCCCAGCTCTGCCACTAACTAGTTCTACTACTCTGGAAGAGATTGAATCATCTCTCAGGCCCTCAGTTTCCTCATCTGTAAAATGAAAAGGTAAAAATAAATGATCTCTGAGGTCTCTTCTAGCTCCAATAATCTGTGAAATTTAATAAGGGTTTCCTCCCCTTTTTTTTCCTTCTTTCATAATGGGAAGAATGCTGGACTTGGGGTCACAGCTCTTGGCTCTGAAACCTAGCTGTTCAATTTACCACTTTGTGTAATCTGGGTTGATCACTTTACTTTTTGGATCCTCACTTTCTTTATCTGTCAAGAGAAAGTATTCAATTGGATGATCTCTGAGATTCCTTCCAGCTTGAAATATATGATGCTGTCAACCTTTTGACCATCAATAATAGTTTTGTTAACAACCTTAATAAATGATTATTCTGGGGCAGCGAGGTGGCACAATGGATAGAGCATCAGCCCTGAAGTCAGGAAGATCTGAGTTCAAAACTGGCCTCAGACATTTAATACTTCCTAGCTGTGTGACCCTGGGCAAGTCACTTAACCCCAATTGCCTCAGCAAAATAAATAAATAAATGATTATTCCCTCCATTACATCTGAAAAGGCAGTCAAATGACTTTTCTAAACAAATGCTTAGGTTGAGTTTACATAACATCAAGAATCATTTAAATGAGTGGGGGAAAAAAAGCAAAATAGTTGTTGGGTATGGGGTAGAATCAAATGATTAGATGACTGAAAACATCTCTCATTTTTCCAATCAGTTGTCATGTCACTGTAGAGACAAGTGAGTCTTATTAACAGTATTTAAAATCAGGGGTTAGGCATCTTGAACTCAAAGACTTCCCTTGTTGATCTGAAGTGATTTAACAGAAGTGTTTACAATTTTTTTAAGGAAACATCAAATTAGAGAAAGAAGAGATAGGGAGAGAGAAGAAAAGAGAAGAAAGAGCAAAAAGTATGTCATCTGACTCCATCTGTAAAACTTTAGAGTTTGACCATCTCTAAATTTTGTTCCTTCTGAACACAAAGTTCTAATCAAGAGCATTTCTGCTTGCTAATTATATGCCCCTGGACTTAATTTCTCCATCTGCAAAATGAAAATGGATTAATTATGATACTTTCATTACCTGCCTTATAGGGCCTGGTTTCCACTAAGCAGGATGGGGAAAGACTTTTAAATGTTAAAATGTGACAGTTACTAGACAACAAAACCAAAAATTAATGGTTTCTTATTCTAACTTTTTATTATTTTGGGAAAGAACCCAAAAGAAGTGAACTGGACTTCTACATTAGCCAGGCTCTCTCACTCTCAACAATATGGTCCCAATTATTAAGCACTTTTTACCACTGCCTTGAATATTTGTTGTTGTTCAGTCATTTCAGCTGCATCTGACTCTTCCTGACCTTATTTAGAGTTTTCTTGGCAAAGATACTGGAATGGTTTGCCAATTTCTTCTATAGTTAATTTTACAGATTAAGAAACTGAGGCAAGCATGGTTAAGTGACTTTCTCAGGGCCCGACAATTAGTGAGTGTCTGAGACCATAGTTGAACTCAAGAAGATGTCTTCCTGACTTTAGGCCAGGAATTCTAGATACTATGTCATCTCATTGTGACCTCAAACATAGTAGATACTTAATAAATAATTCAGCCCTTATGAATTTACTTTACAATAAATGGGTCTCAGATTAGAGACTGCAGTTGAAGTGGAATAGATGGTAAGATGTTAATAAATTATACCCATAAAAAAATAAAGGATGAAGAAGCTGAATTTAGCAGTTCACATCAAAAAATGGATTAGGAGACTCCCTTACTTCCCTACCCTTTATTCTCAGAACAATCATCACAAATGACTTATACATGCATTTGTAAATTCTAATATCATGTTAAATGTTGTTGCTCTAAGTTTCAAATACCAAAGATACCACAGCCTACATTCTCCACTTTATACCCTAATCTCTCCAAACAGTAGCAGCAGCAAAAATAAAATAAAGTCAATGGTAGCTAAAATAATTTATACTGTTTTTTATGTATATAATTTATTGCTACACTCCCTGAATCATAATGATGCGCAGTAACACCCCTGAGTTGGGAAAGGCACAAACCTTAATAGATTCTTTCAAACTGAAGGAAGTTTTGAATGTTGAACCAGGAACCTAAAATCAGTTCTGGTATTCAAAAATCAGATCATATAAGTTTGGAGATGTTAACAACCTGAAAGCTATATGTTAAATAGGTTGTTTTGTTTTGTCTTGTTTCTTTGTTTTTTTTTTTTTAAACCAAAGCAATTCATGATAAGGTGTGGTGGAACTGTAGACAACCTATATGGCTAGGGGATTTTCCAGACTGATGAAATCAAGATCTTTCAAAGTGTTGAAATAGTAAAAAGAGAACTATAATGGAATTTTTTTTTCTTAACATTCAAAATCTGCAATGCAAAGACAATGAGTGGCATTAAGACTTACCAAGAAATAGTTTAGTGATCACATAATTTATGTTTTTTCTAGACTCAGGGAATAGTCAAATATTATTTTCATGTTATCAAATTCAAACAAGGGGGTAGGAGAATTCTACCTACTCCAACCTAAACACCTGAAATTGACATCCAAAATTCAGACTCTGTGTAGGAGGCAGGGCACATCCAGAGTTAAAATGCTTAACTAGACTTTAAAATGAGGAACTTGAATGCTCAGATAGAGCCTCTAAACTGGGAAAAATTCTATCCTTGTACTCAGCTTCTTTCTATCAAATGAACAAGCAAGTAAATTAATGATAACATCTCGGTTTCCTTCTTGGAAGCAAACTGCTATGATCAGTCACTCACTAAGTTTTCCAATTTAGCAAAAGGGCCAGACATCATTCATGGAATGAGAGCAATCTTGACAAGGTTTAGTTATACTAACTATATTTATAGTTCTTTCTTTTGCTGCCTGATTCTTTATGTTGAGTACAAAAAAATCAGAAGATTTTCTAAGAATAATGCAAAGATCTATAAAGCTTCATCCCTTTCATGAGGGATTACAGATCTGGAGTGCAAAAGGAGCTAAGAAGCCATCTCCTCTAAGGTCCAGAGAGTTTAAAAAGGTGGCTAAGGTCACACAGGTTAAATGTCAGGGATAGGATATGAACCCAAGCCCTCAGACTTGTTTCCTGAATCATTGTTTTGTTTTGTCTTCAGGTATTAGTAATAGCATTTGGGGTCCAAACTGGTGAGATGTTTCCTATGAATTATAGGAGCTCTTTGAAGTAATATTGTCACATCTTAAATGACCTCTTTTACAACATACCAGAAGAATCCTCAATATTGGGTATTTAAGTTTAGAGAGGGAAAGAAAAAAAATTACAACAGGTGTTAGTTGTGGGTGATGTTAAAAACATAAAAAATGAAATGTCTATTAAGTTATTTCTTTAATTTCACAAATCAAGAGAACACTGTTGATTGCAATCAATTTACATACAAATTAGATATATTATGCTACTCTTGTTACTAAAGCTTCACAAATCTAACGGCCTGTACTAAACAGCACTACATTTCCTGGAGGCACAAGAGTAGTGGGAAATAAAGGCTATGGAATTATTTTAACTTTAAATGCTTTAATATACACATTATACACATTATCCCTCAAGCACAAATTCTCTCCATTTAATGACATGATATCCAATAAAAGAAAAGTAATAACTTTGTGTACCCCAGGAAAGCATGTGACCTCATACATTATAGGAAACGATTGTGATTTGAGCTTTTCAACACTGGGAATGGTTTACTATGGGAGAAGAAAATGGAAGGGGGTTGCCTTGACAACATCATGTAACTTCATCAGGAAACCCAAAGCAAGGTAAGAGTGTCTAAGGAAACAACTGCAAAATATTCACCAAATTAGGCTAAGAGAAAATGAATACCCTAGCAAGGCAGTGTTATCTGACCTAAACAATATTTACTGTCACTTCTTACCATGGAGCTTATTATTGATGCAAAATTTTAGGTATGGGAGATATTGAAGCCAGTGTGGCAACTGGAAAGCCAAGTTGTGCAGGGGTTACTATTGAAAAGTTTCCTTTCCTTTCCTCCTTCCAATGGCCCTTGACATGATCAATTCCAATAGAATTGTATATGTCCCTTTCCATTTCTGTATGGTTTCTCCTTCTGTTAAAAACCAAACCAAACCAAAAAAAAAATTCTCCTCAAAATTCTGAGTTTTGGTTTTTGCTGCTGCTGTTTTTTTTCTTTTTTCTAGATTTCTTTCATAAAGCTTCTCTACAGGGAATGCCATTTTATTTTGAGTCAGTGCTATATAGCATGTTCTTTAAATAATGAGCCTCACAATTACCAAAATGAAATTAGCTATTTATTGAATGATAAACAAAGCCTGTTAACTTGCTTGCCCTCTGGTGTTATTACATAGACAGCATTGAGGAGAGGAGATTTATTTGTGAAACATTCTGAGTTTAAAAGGCTGGATTATGGAGTAAGTTACTATCTATTCTACAGCAAAGGCTATTCCTCAATACTCAATCTTGAGTCTTAGTTGCTAAAAATCTCTTCCTCCCTCCCTCCTTTCACTTCTTCCTCTCTCCCTCCATTTTTCCTTCTTTCCCTTCCTCCCTTCCATTCATCCTTCCCTCATCTTTCCTTCCTTCCCTCTCTCCCTTCTCTTCTCCCTCCTTCCTTCCTTGCTCCCTTCTTGTCAAAATGATAAAGCCTTTAAAAGAGATTCAGGTAGGTGGGTTTTTTTTTTTTGGTTTAAAATAATATGAGCTCCTTTCTAATGTATTCTTGCAGTCATTCAAACAGTTAGTCAACAAGCATTTCTTTAGTGTTTACTAAGTGCCAGGAGCTCCACAAAGAGCTGGGGATACAAAGAAAAGCAACAGTATGGTTCCTAATTTCAAAGAATTGACAGTGGAACGAGTGAGACAATGTGAAAACATCTAAGTACATGTGAAGCTATAACAGGTGTAAAGGGGAGGCAACCTTGAAAAGATAGTTCTGTGATTTAGCTGTTGTATCCAGTGTAGGGAAATTAGTCTGTGCTATTTAGGAGTGAGTCTGTCTGCTATCTATTCTCGGGCATATAGGAGACATCATTTCCTGCTTTTAAAGGCTGTCAGAGTGAATTAGTGAAGGAGGAACTGACCTATATATGATATCAAGTGGCAACTCCTGTAATCATAGTGTCAAGACACAGGGTCAGGAGTGGACCTTTAATCACTAATATGTGCTTTCAAACTTTGTAGCTGAGTGGGTTACAGTGAACACTCAGGAGATACAGTGTCAAATCAAATTGACATGAAGTTTCCTTTCAAAGTTCTATTAAGGATGGTGGATAAAGTCAAACAAGTCAGCACTTTGCTCAAATTAACAATAATTTT
>JAJPUD010023749.1:0-19588 GCA_023553655.1 Myrmecobius fasciatus
CTTTCTCCAGTATTCTATTTTGCCATCAAATATCCATAATTTAATTACTCATAATTAATAAAATCATCATTCACTTTCAATTTCTCTCATTTCCCCCCTCACACATACCTCTTTACTTTATATAAAAAGATGAAATCCAAATCCCTTAATTCCAACACCGTAAAATCAAAACCAGACACCCAAAGGGCTGAGATTTGATCCTCCTGTTTTCTGAATTTGGGGGCACTCACTTTAATCAGCCAACAACAGGTTAGGCTGGCTCTCAAGCCTCTGAGGGAGGCAGAACCCACCACCAGCCCTTCCACCACACTCAGATCCTGGGGTGCTGCTTTTGGGGGAGGCAGCTCAATTTGCTCTTGCTCCCCATCATCACTGCTGAGTCCCAACTCTCCCAAGTTCCTATTTCTGGTCTTTGTGCTTGTTGGGAAGAGGAACTGAAACCTGACTAATAGTCCTTGGGGGAGCTGACACTGAGTTCTGTCCCCTACCAGCAGGTCCTGCCAATGATTCTTGTGTCATGGCGAGTGATCTCTGCCAAGGATTCAGTGGATTATCTTTTGGTTCCATCCTCAGGTAGGTAATGCCATCAGTCCCCAGAAAGCAGAAAGCGTTGGATTTGGGATCAGAGGGAAAAGAGGGTCCAATCTGGCTAGCTGTTCACTTCCGGGAAATTGCTTAAGCTTTCTGATCCTCAGTTTCCCCATCAGTAAAATGAACCTATTTCTAGTTCCTTTCCTGGCCCAGGATTGCTGCAAACCTCAAAAGAGAAACTGGCCAACCCACTAGCACTTATTGTTTGCTGGGCACAGCAGGCACTGGGGAAGTGAGAGCAGACCCTGCCTGGAAAAGCTTTACACCCCGGTGGTAAATAAGCATATAAATGGCAGAGGGGAAGGGACTGGGAGCCAGAGCTACAAAGAGCTCTTGCAGAAGGTGGTATTTGAGCTGAACCTCAAAAGAAGCCACAGGAGGAGGTGGGCAGGGGTGGGCCAGTCTTATTGACAAAATGGGGGAAGGGAAGCTCAAAAGAAGGTCTGTGTCCAGGAGTGGGCTGTATTTATCCTGGGTGGTTCCCGAGAGCTCCAGGTAGACGCCCTGTGGCTCCATCCAAATCCAACAAACTTCTCTACTCTACCTGGGCTCCAGCTCAGGCTTCGGGAGGCAGAGCTAGCCTGCAAACAGCTGGTTTGCTAGTGGGCAGGAATGATGATCACAACAACTAGAATTTATATCGAATTTTAAGGCTTGCAAAATGCTTTATAAACATGATCTCAATCTGATCCTCCTAACTCTGGGAAGTCAGTGTGGTTGTCATCCTCCTTTTACAGATGAAGAAACTGAGACTAGAGTCTCCCAGCTAGCCAGTGTCTGAGGCTGGATTTGAAGTCAGGTCCAGCCCTCTGTCTCCATGCCTCCTGAATGCAGGAACTTCAAAGGAAATGACCTCTACCTTAGAATTTGTGGTGAAGAATGAGACTGAGCACAGTCTGAGCTTTGGGGGGATAGATGTCAGAGATCTCTGGGAAACTCTTTGAATTTTCCCCTTTCTAAGTAGACAGAAGATTTGGTGGCTCTGTTAATTATTTCCTTTTGACTAACAGCATCTCTCTTTCCTCTCACCATTTTTCTGGTCCATTCTTCAGAGTCTGCAGCCTCACTACCTAAGAAGCCCCAATTCAACAGATTTGAACAAAATTTAACAAAAATGTGAAGCAAAGGAGTGATTTCCCCTTTGTCCCTGCCCCCCCCCCAGGTTGGGCACTAGATTAGAACAAAGAATGGTCTTGAAGTACAAATTATTCGAGAAACAGCAGAAAGTGTCTTCGAATTAGAATCTTAAAAGGTCTTTGGTTCCCACTCAGTTGGATTTAATGGACTCCAACTTTCCTGCTGGAGCCATCCTTGAGAAGTGACTCCCAGACTCTCCAGCCCCAAACTGGAGACCTCCCCAGGAAATCCACTCAATTTTGGGTACCCCTGATAATTATTAGGAAATTGCAGCTTTCCCCAGGGTAGATGGCCCCCAGATAAGCACACCTGGGATTCATCCCTGCTACTCAGGGTAAGAACGGGACCCATCATCACAGCAAAGCATGCTGGCTAACTTTCTTTTCCCTAGAGCCATCACCCATCACCAGTGGGGTCTGGGGCACTCGTGGCCCACTGCATTTATACAACATTGTGCAAAAAAAGCAGGTCCCAGAGCTCTGGAGCAATCCTAGGAGAATACACCCAGATCAGATCCTTCCATAGAACCAGACACTTCCCAAAGCTCCTAGAATAATGAAACCTGGAGAATCCATCCTTGCTTTGCAGCTGAGGAAACTGCAGCCCAGCAAGGTTGGGGGATTCTCTTATCGTCATCCCATAGAGGGCAGGAGTGAAATTTGAACCCAGGTCTCCTCTGCTCCAAATCTAGAACAGACTCAACACACCATAAGACATTGATTAAAAGCCTCATTTTAGTAATTAAATGGAAACCAAGCTCTAAGAAGGTGGATCACCACGGGAATCTTTAGAACAACTCTCCTAGCCCAGAGCTAAGTTCTTCTGGCCAGACCAGGTCTCCGCCCTTGGTACAACCAATACAGACTTGGTTTGTGCCAGTCTGGGCCCTCCTCCGGAGGATGGCACGGCATTTGGATGCAGGAGGCCAAAGGTGCTGCCATCGGCTCCTGGCAGTCCCAGGGTGGGAGCTCAGGTGACACTGGGAGCTTTCTTAGCTGGAAGAAAACCAGCCCCACCCTCTAAAGAAACCGACTTGGGGGAATGTCCTCGGCTTCGGGAGGCCAGACACAGTAACCCCAGCAAGGACAGCCAGTCCCAGGGAGCAGCTCTGTGAGAACAGCCAGGTCCCACCCTGCTGTCCCAGTTCCCTGGGTTCCTTTCACCTGCTGGGCCACTTCCTGGGCAGTCAGAATAAAAGTCTTTGCTCTTAGGGCCACCGTCATGTTTGGGGTGCACCCCCACCCAGGGGTCCCCATACAATCTCTGGTTCCAAAAATCAGATCAAGGCAAGCCAGAGCTCACTGCAAGGGTGGGGCTGGCCCCCAGTCCTCCCAGAGAAGCCTCAGAGGCTCAGGAAATCAGGAAGGTCTTTAACAAAACGAGAACCTGGAAAGAAGTCAAATTAAGAAATAGCTTCCAGTCATAGGAGGGCTGAGCAAGAAGGAGGTAGAGGCCATTCAGCCCATTGGTCCCCCCTCCAATAGAAATGAGGTGCCCCCTAGGCCTGGGAGCGGGGTGCTCCAAAGACAACCTTGCCTCTGGCCTTAGAGGTGGTTTGATTTGCCAGCTTTGCCATTTTAATCTGCTTCAGTAGCGCTTGGGAGTATTGATGGCCACAGATGTTTGATACCTCTGGTCAAACCCCCTCCATTTTACAAATCAGGAAACTGAAGCCAGGTGAGTAACAAGGAGGACTTGAACCCCAGTCCTCCCACACTTCCTAGTTGCCTCCTGGGCAAGCCACTTAACTTCGGTTGTGTTCCTGGCTGGTGAGACCCTTGTTCCCTTCCTTCAGGAAGACCCCCAAACCTTCCGAGGAGGGTCTGGGGTCATCCTCAAGAGAAGCTGCCTCAGCAAGATCCTCCCATCCCAGCACGGGTTCAAGGGCCGGAGAGCAGGGAAGCCCAGTGGGGAGGGCAAGTGAAGGAAGTGTTCCAAGGTCTCCCGGGTAGCCCGCAGAAAAACCCCAACACCACCAGGTCTGTACAATTCCAGAATCTCTCCTTAAACTCAGGCCGGGGAGCCTGGGGAGGCTCCGGGAAGCTTCCCTAAGGAGGTGGCCCTCGAGCAGAGCCCTAAGCAAAGCCCTGAGGGGACGCTGGGCGTGCCGAGGAAGGGGCGGCGGGCTTGGCTGTCAGCCCCGAACTGCCCGGGTCTCCCCCTCGGCTGACTCTTCAGAGCCTCCGTTTCCTCCTTTTTTAACATGAGGGGGTTGGGTTTCCCTCTGGAACTAACGATCCTCTGGCTCTTGGGCCCATCTTGAGCCCACTGTGAGCCTCAGTTTCCTCATCTATTAAGCGAGGTCCCTTCCTCCTCTCCATCTCAGAGTTCCTTGAGGAGCCAGGTCCTCCGCCTCATCCCTCATCGCTGCCCGGAGGAGCGGCTGGCGCTCACCTCTCGGACCCGGACCCCCGCCTCTTCCCGAGGACAGTCAGGGAGCCGGCCCTCTCAGCCGCGGCACACTCCCTCCCCAGACCGCTCTCCGGGGCTGGCAAAGCGAAACTGGGGGGAAGACGACGCTCAGGTCTTAGTGGTTACGAGCTGCCCACTGCAGCCCCGGCCCCCGCCCTCGGAAAGGCCCGCCCGTCCATCCCCCTCCCCTTTCCCCCTCCCTCTTTCCCCCTCTCTCTTTCCCCCTCCCTCTTTCCCCCTTCCCCCGCCATCCCTACCGAGCCAGAAGTGCAGGCGGTAGGAGAGCTCCTTGCGGCTCCCCTGGCGAGTGCAGAGCACCAGGTAGGCGTCCCCCACGTAGAAGCTGCCGTGCTGCTCGGGGGGGCACGGGCACCAGCTCCATCTTCTCGATGCGCCACACTTGCAGGCCGGGCTGCAGGCCGGCCCGGGCGAACTCCTTGTGGTACAGCTGCGGGGCCATGATTGGAGGGGGGGGGGCACGGGGCGGAGTGGGAGGGCAGCCCTGGGGCAGCTGGGCAGCGGCACCGGGCACACGGAGGGCCGAGGCTGGGGCTGGTGCTGAGCCGGGGAGGTAACCCACGCAGGAACGGGACGCGAGGGGAGCGCCGGGGCTCGAGTCTGCCGAGGGACGGCCGCCGCCAGGTTTATAGGGCGCCTGGGACCCGGGGGCGGGGCTGCCTCCCTTCTTCGCCCTCACCCCGCCAGGAGGGGTGGGGCCAACTCACTGACCCCGCCCCTTCCAGGAGAGATGCCCGCCCCCTCACCTAAGAGCTGCCGGAGTCCTAGGCTCTTGGAGGCGTGTGTGTGTGTGTGTGTGTGTGTGTGTGTGTGTGTGTGTGTGTGTGTGTGTGTGTGTGTGTGTGTGTGTGTGTGTGAATGTGACCTTGGCTGAATCTGAAAAGCGAAAGGCTGTGATAACTGATAACTGACTGCTGGACGGACCCTTTGGCCTCCTCTGTTGTAGCTCCGGGGCCACACACACACACACCCCTCCCGAGAGCTCGTCTCCTGAGAGGTCCCGCCCCGGGCTCCAGGTGTGCTCTAAGATCGAAAACAGGAGCGCGGCCTGGGCAGCGGAGCGATCCTGACACAGTTTCCCTTTTCTGCCGCAGCCCCGACTTCCTTTCTCCTCTATGTCCTGACCTTGAACTGACGGGAGGGGTGAAGGGGGTCAGGGGCCGTGACACCTGACACCGACGCCCTGGCCTGGCTGGTGGCCGCCCCTCTCTGGGTCCCTGTAGCCCCAGCGCCCACCGGCTGTGCCAGGCACCCAGTGGGCACCGAGTGCTGCTTTAGGAACACTTGTTGAGTGACTGATGCTCAGCATAGTTCTTCCGACCCGATCTGGCGCGGCGTTTGCCAAGCTGGGCGCTGGGGGAAGTTACTGGGGTGGGGGAGAGGGCCATAAAGGAGTGGGGGGGGGCGGAGGGGGCGCTGAGAAAGGGATCTTGGAGAGGTCGAGCCTCCCACGGAAGAGGCTGGTTGGCGTGCCCCCGCCCCCGGTTAATCCAGCCGAGCCCGGGCTGGGCGCCTAGTCCCGAGCGTCGTCCTGATAATCTTGCTTGGCTCCGGTTCCTGGGAGATCTAGAGGGGACTGGAGCGAGCCGGATCCTGGAACCGGGAGAGCCCAGCTCGAATCCTCCTCTGGCTCTTTCTAGCTGGGTGGTCTTGGGACAGTCCTCGCGGAGCCTCAACTTCCTCCTCGGGAAAATACATCCCGGGAATAAGCCGGGCCAAGATTCCTTCTTGGGAATCAGGGTCTCAGGGCACCTTAGGCGATCTTCCATGGCGTGACCCTCGTGGCGCTCAGGGAGAACATGTCCCTCACACAGCCCCCCCCAGTTCCCCCCTGGGACCGATTTCCTGGAAAGAGCCGAAAACCTGGAGGTCTGTCCCGTGGGAGGGCCTCTTGGCCATCCCCAGAGCCCGGAGGGGGAGCAGAAGGGCCCCTTCCTGGATTTCTCCAAGGAGCCCCCAGGAGGGATTTCTCCTGCGTCTCGTCTCTGGGGAGAAAGGGTTGTTTATGTGGCTGATCGCACGAGGGGCTGGCTCTTCCCTCCTGGCCGCCTCCTGCTCTTCTCCAGCCCCGAGCTGGTGAGGCTGGCCGGGGGTACGACCTCCCTAACGTGCCCCGAAGCTGCTCCCGGGCTTCCTGTTTGCTCTGTCCTCCTCCGAGCCCCCTCTCGCTGGGGCCCCGAACGGCGGCGGCAGGGCGGCGCTCAGAGCGGGGCGCCTGGCAGGATCTGATTGCTTTCTTGACTTTTCTTCTCACTGACTGATGGAGGCCAGGAAGCGCGCGGACAGCCACTCGCTCCCCTTGCACGGGCAGCCGGCGCCCCGCTTCTCGCCCCGCTTGCACAGGCAGCCGTGAGCCCCGCTTGCGCGAGTTGCTTTTGGAGAGAACTGGAGAGAAAAGCAAATAGAATCCCGTTGTCTTCCAACCCCTGGCTTTTCCAAGATCCACTCCCCGGAGCAGAGCTGCCTCAGGGCAGGTATTCTCTACCCGGCCGTGGACTCCTTTAGCTCCTCCACTGGGGAAACTCGAGCTTCTCAGAATAATATTTTTAAATGTATATGGGGATTACTGGACAGCTGGGCGCCATAGCAGAGAGAGCACTAGCACTGGAGTCAGGAAGATCAGGTCTCAGACATTAATTGTGTAACCCTGGACAGGTCACTTAAGCTGGTTTGCCTCAGTTTCCTCATCTGTAAGATGAGTTGGAGTAGGAAATGACAAACTGCTCCAGTATCTTTGCCAAGAAAACCAGCAAAAGTCACAAAGAGAAGGATAGGATAATTTCAGCAACAGAATTGTAAAGGAAATGAATTCTGTTGAAACACAGTTAGCAATCTATGTGTGTCTGTGCAAATATATGCATACATAATATGTGTGTGTGTGTGGGGGACCTGGTCTTCTCGAGCCACACCCTGGGGAGGCAGCTGACCCATCACAGCCAAACTGGCCACGATTTGGGCAGTTGATGGTCTAAGATGGTATCAATAAACCCTGTTTCCTTCCCTCTGTTTCTCCTCTATAAACTAAGCTGGAGCAAGAAAGGTCCACCGCTACAGTGGGTTTTATGACCCTCAAATGGGGTCATGGGAAGCTGGGTATAACTAAAAAATGACTTCACATGTAAAAAATGACTTCGCAACGTAATGAGTTGCTATCTCCTTGCCATCACTCACTAATAATAATTATAAATGTTCATCTCATATTTGGAGTTTCCGCCAAGCACTGTGCTAAGTACTTTACAAATATGATCTCATTTAATTCTCACAGCCAACTTTGTCGTTAGCAGGATCTTCATTTTGCAGACGAGAAAACGGAACAGACAGAGATGAAGTGGTCATACGGCTAGTAAGTTTCTGAGGCAACATTTGAATCCAGGTCTTCCTGATTCCAGGCCCCAAAGTCAAGAATTGGTATCAATTTTGCTTTTACAAAAGAGGGTTATTAGGAAAAACTGTAGCCAGAGCCCTAATATAAAATGGTCCTTGAACTCACCTTTGTTTCTATACTTCGGGACCTGGGGAGAGTGGGTTCAAACTCAAAATGCTGGCTACAAAAAGTAGTCCATCCCCAAGATCCCTTTCGAGGGCAGCACAGCCAATGGACCAGTGGCTTGTTTGCAGCACAAGGCATCTCGGGTGCCCCCGGCTGATCTCCTTCTTGTCCTGGGTCAGGGCTGCCCCCTTGGCCACTGGGATTCCCGATGCCCTCCTGAGCATTTGAGACTCACAAAGCCCTGAAGGTAAGAAGGCCCAGGGGGAAGATGGCACCATCTTGGACGCCAACCTGCTGGGAGGCCATGTGACTGCTGCGATGAGTAGGGCAGTCTCTCCACCCAGCAGCTGTCTGTTAGTCACTCTCATACTTTTTGATAAGGAGAAGAGTTCTCATTCTGTGGCATTTCAGAAGCCAAAGAAAAGGTTCCCCCCTTTTTTTCTTTAACAAAAACAGTAATTCAGCAGGAGTCACCCATGCCCTTGCAGGCTCTGCAGCCGGGAACCTCCATCCATCCTCACCAGAGCAAGCTCCCAGAGCCTTCTGCTGGCTCTGCCATGGACATAAAGTGCCCACAGAACTAACTGCTGGGGCTGGGACTCCATCAAGTTAAGGGGGAGCCTTGACTTTGGGGTGTTTGATCCTCCACTTCCTGCCTCTTATCCACTTGAGCCCAAATCCAGGAGAAGGGGCTTCTTTCGGTTCCTTAAGAACTCACTGCTGATGGTGGAGTCCTAATGACTGACAGGCTCCCACCCCAAACAGCTTTGCCTCTCCCTGGGTTGAGAAGCTGGCCAGCTGCCCCACCTTGGCACAGTGTCACAGCTCAGGTGAGCTTCTGTTCAGACAAGCCTCTCAGGTGAGCAAGGGACCAGTCTAGACTGGTATGAGTCCTTTCCTCTTGCCCCTGGCCTCCCTAAACAGCAGAAATCTGCTTCCCAGACTAGGACTGGCTTTGCCAGCTCAAACACTTTCCCAACTGCATTTTATTCTAACCTGCCGATCTTCTGGGTTGAAGGCTTTCTTTTTCACATTTACAATTCAGAAAAACTTTGAAATGATTATAACTGCTCTGCGGCCTTGGGGACAAGTGCCAAGGTGAAAGTTCTTTTGCTCACTGTCCCCTTCAGGTACTCACATTGGCTCTTAGCTGCCAGCTTTCCTAAACCCAGAAAGCTTCTCCTTGGTGGCCTGGACCTTTAAATTCACCTCTAGTGCCAGGTAGTCACTGGGCAGTCTGACCAAGATTGCTGTGGGGCATTGGGGTCCTGCTGTAATAGGAATCAAGATGGGCTTGGCTCATAAAGGGAGGCGACAGCCGTGTCCATCGCACAGCCCGTCAGCCTCCCTTCTCAGCTTCTTGCCATGTGGCCCCTGACTATATCACTCGGCTGAAATTGCTCCTAATTGCTGAAACCACGAACTTTCTGCAGTGCTCCTCAACCCTGACTCTCTGCAGCCCCCTGCCCCACATCCCAGGCCCCCCTGGCTTCTGTGATGGTGTCTCTCTTGTTCTGTGCTACCTGCCAAGTGCCTCAGTCTCCTTTGCTGAAACTATTCTCCTATTCCCATTTCCACCACTGAGTGTGACCATTATCTCTGTCTGTCTGTCTCTCATTCTGTCTGTCTTTCTCTATCTCTGTCTTCCTGTCTGTATGTCTCTGTCTCTGGTCCTCTCTCATCCTCTATTTCTCATCCTTGCCACCCCCCCCCCCCCGGACCTTTTCTTTTGGTGAACTCATCAGCTTTTAGAGGTTCTGTTATTCTTTCTGATGATCATTTCCTGGATTCACAAGTGACAATAAGAACCCCACAGCCCCTCTGCTGATCCCCCTCCCTGTGGGAATGAGATGCCAGGCTTAGGAAATGGAAGGCAGGTGAGCTTGAGCCTTCTGGAAAGGCTGGCCAGAGCCAACTCATGGAGGCCTTTGTGTGGGGAGTTTATGGAGAAAACCTAAGCACAGCAGTGGGGACCCTCTCTCTTTTGACTGTTTTCACCTTCTCCTGGAGAAAAGGAAATCCTTCTTTAGGTCAGGGAAGTATTTGGGGTTGACTAGGAAACCTGGGTTACTGATTGACTTTTATTACCAACTGAGTCAGTCGTGCATATAAAAACACCAAGTTTGGTGGCCTGGAAATCCTGCCAACCCTGAATCTGCACTAGAGAGAATTTCAGAGAGCTGGGGAGGTGAACATGCACCATGCTTTGCTTCTTTTTGAGTTTCTCCTCCAACTGGGTTAAAGATTTCTCGTTATCTTTTTATAGAAATCAAAGATAAAGATAGAATTGAGGAAACATTTAGATGGAGATGGAGTTTAGAGAAAGCAAAACCAAGGAGAATCTCATCTCCTTTTAGCAAGAATCCTTTACTCCCATTTTCTAGTTATCTTTTATTATGTGAATAGCCTTTCACTGCAGCATCTTTGAAAATGAAAATGATCTTGCTTAAACACTTCCTGGCAAATAAAAGTTCAGCAGGATGACCACATGGTCCCTTCTGTATCTGAGCTCAGGGCAATAGTAAGTGATCAGACCTCAGGAAGAAGCTCCTCCTTATCAGCTTGTTCTGTTGAGGTAGGTCAAAGAGTATCATGGTAGGAAAAAGAAGCAGATATCTATTTACAAGTGAATTCTATTGAACACTTGAAAGTGATTAGTACCAATGTAATAAAAAGTATGATAAAAATTGAGGAAGAAAGCACTCTACCAAAATCTTTATCTGATACAAAATATTGTCCTAATACCCCCAGGAAAGGACAAAACAAAGAAAGAGGACCATAGAAAAAGTTCATTGATGAATATAATTTTTTTTTAAAATTGGAAGGGATTCCAATAATATATCTAAAAACATTCACCATGTCAAAGTTGGATTTATAAGAGGAATATAAGAACAGTCAAATATTAGAAAAACATTTAGCATAATCAATCATATGAGTGACAAAATAACTTCATGAACAGATAGACAAAATACTGTACTCTTTTAAATTTAAAAGTCCTAAGAAAAAGTCCTCCTTCTTCAATAGACTCCAAGGCAGATAATTGCAATGAATAGTTAGAATTATTTACAATGGAGAAACATTAGACATTTTCTCAATCAATTTAGGAATAAAGCAAGGACGCACCATCTTCTCAGTATTATTTCCCAGAGTTCTATTAGTAAAAACAATAAAACAGATGGAAACTAAAGGGAAAACGGAGACAAAATTTCCCCCTTTGCAAACAATAATGTAATCTGCTTAGCAAATATCACATAATCGGTGAAGATGATTAAATAACTTCATTAAAATAGTGGAATACTAAATGGTCAAAGGATATGAACAGACAATTTTCAGAGGATGAAATTAAAACTATTTATAGTCATATGAAAAGGTGCTCCAAATCACTATTGATCAGAGAAATGCAAATCAAGACAACCCTGAGATACCACTTCACACCTGTCAGATTGGCTAAAATGACAGGAAAAGTTAATGATGAATGTTGGAGGGGATGTGGGAGGGCTGGGACACTGATGCATTGTTGGTGGAGCTGTGAACGGATACAGCCATTCTGGAGAACAATTTGGAGCTATGCTCAAAAAGTTATCAAACTGTGCATACCCTTTGACCCAGCAGCATTTCTATTGGGCTTATATCCCAAAGAAATCATAAAGGAAGGAAAAGGCCCCACATGTGCAAGAATGTTTGTGGCAGCCCTTTTTGTGGTGGCTAGAAACTGGAAACTGAAGGGATGCCCATCAATTGGAGAGTGGCTGAATAAATTATAGTATATGAATATTATGGAATATTATTGTTCTGTAAGAAATGACCAGCAAGATGATTTCAGAGAGGCCTGGAGAGACTTACATGAACTGATGCTGAGTGAAATGAGCAGAACCAGGAGATCATTATACACGGCAACAACAGTACTATATGACGATCAATTCTGATGGACATGTCTCTCTTTAACAATGAAATGTTTCAAACCACCTCCAATTGTTCACTGAAGAAAGCCATATACACCCAGAGAGAGGGATGTGAAATGTGGACCACAACATAACATTCTCATACTCCTTGATTGATGTTTGCTTACATTGTGTTTCCTTTATCTGATATATCGTTTGTGTAGACAAGATTTTTCTTGCACACCAATGATAAGTTTGGAAATATGTATACATATATTCGATTTGCCAATATTTTAACATAATTAACATGTAGTGGATATCCTGCCATCTAGGGGAGGGGTGGGGAGTTGGGGGAAAATTTGTAACGGAAAGCTATGTAAGGGTTATTGTTGAAGAATTACCCACACATATGTTATGCAAATAAAATAAAAAAAATTAAATTAAAAAAAAATAGTGGAATACAATGGAAATTTCAAATCATGTCCCTCTACTATGGCCATCCTAAGTAAATAATGGAGAGATGAGCTAAATATATTAGGGCACATCATTAAGAGTAGAAAGAAGAGAAGAAGGTGCCTTTTCAGATCAGATCTCTCTATTCAAGTCCAACTGATCTAAGACCCCTTCCCTGCACACAATATTCTTTCTCCTGCTTTCCAGCCCTTATGTAAGTAATCATCCATGTCTGGGGAACTCCGACTTTATAGAATTCTCAACTTCCTTAAAAGCACAATTCAGATTCTTCCTCCTGCATAAGGTCTTTTTTTTTTTTTTTGCTCTCCCTCTCTCTTAAAATCAATTTCTATCACTTTATATATTCTTTCATTTATTTACCTGCATCATTGGGATTTTCTTCCCACTTATCTTTAGAAGATAAATTCAGCAAGGTCAGAGATTGCTTCATTTTTGTTCAGTGTCTTGCAAACTTTATTTTATTAATACCTATGTGTTGATTTGGAGCTGAACTGATAATCAAAACACAAAGGACATCACAAAAGACAAACTAGATTATTATCATTATTTAGTTAAGAAGTTTCAGTATAAACCATATCAATGCAGCTAGAATAACAAGAGAAATTATTGACAAAGAAAATATTATTACATCAAATATCATTGGTACACAGCCAATATCCAAGATATATAGAAAAGCAATACAAACACATGAGAATCAAACGCATTTCTCTACAAAGATGTAGTCATTTTCCAACTATCGTCATTTACGTGGAAAAAAATGTTCCAAACCACTGATAAGGAGAATTATAAATTAAAGGAATTCCAACATTTCACTTCATACCCATCAGTTTGACAAAGATGAAAGTAGAAATATAGTTAATTTTGGAAGGATTATGGGAAGTTTTGAACATTTTTTCACTTTGTTGTCAGGTTTTTGCTCCTAAAAGGTTCTGTTCTGGAGATTTGGGTCTACATGGGACTTTTCTGTCTTTGCCTTTTGTGGTTGTGGTTCAAAGGGCATGAATAGCTCCCCATAATCCTTCCAACATTGACTATATTTCTACTTTCATTTTTATCAAGCTGATGGGTATGATTTGTATTTTTTTCTTATTATTGATTTGGGGCATTTTTTAACTATAGAAAACTTTTGATGAAGCAATGAACTGTTGAAGCCTTCTGAAAAATATTTTAAAATTAAATGAGAAAAGTCACTGAGCTATTCAACAAAGTGGGTGCTCTCAGTGGGAGAAGAAACTTTGCTTTAAAAACATAGAGGGAAGATTCTTTTTTGTGCCATATAAAAGAGTGACTAAAGAAATTCAGAACACCAGAGAATATTTCTGGGAATTGATGTAGGGCCAAGGAAGGCTATGCAAAGTGGTGAATATCGTGTATGTGAAAGGAGGCCTAAAAGTGGGGAAAAAAAAGAGATGAACTGAGGAATCTGGGGGCCTTGGGAGAGGTGAGGGAACAGTCACCAGTAGGGAATGTTGCTTTTGCTGTCAGAGATGACTGGACTATAATTTAGTTTTGCTCTTATTTTGGTGGGGAGAGAGGAAGAAAGGGAAGGAAGGAAAGAAAGAAAGAATAGGAAAAGAAAAAGGAAAGGAAAAAGGAAGGGAAGGAGAAAGGAGGGGAGGAGAGGGGAGGGAAAGAGAGAAAGGAAAGAAGGAAGGGAGGAAGGGAGGAAGGGAGGGAAGATAAATTGAACTTTGCAAACCTGAAATGGCTTCATAAATGCTAGTCCTTGCTATAGGGGCAGGAGGACTGTTGCTGAACCCTACATGGAGGAGGCAGGAACCTGTTTCCCACAGGCATGAGGACAGGTTATCTCTGATGTGAGAATGGCTGGCAGAAGCTGGCATCTGTGCTAGGAGGAGGTGCCCTTTATATCACAGCCAGAAGTAGGTTCTCTCAGCAGGCACTGGACGCCAGCCCCTCCTCTCCACCTACCCCTTTCTTGCTCTAGAGGGGCCAGGGTCAGGGAGGGAGAGGCTTCAGGTCCTCCCTGGGTGAAGCTGGCATCAGACCTGAGCTCATGGGCCTCAGTCCTTGGTCCCTTGCTTCCTGATCGGCTTCTGGGTGCCAGAGGCTGGAGATGAGTTCTTAACTCCATGGGTTTGAAAGGCGAGGAGATCAGACCACTGGAAGTTTGGCCGCCCATCTGTGCCAGGAGCAACAGGAAGGATGAGCTGGCCAGGCCAGGCCCACAGAGCAAAAACTCAGCCATCTCTATCTCCCATGCCATCTCTCAAAGGGCACTGGGGCAGAGCTTTGGTCCCCCCCTCCCCCCGGGGACCAAAGTCCTGAGGGGCGTCTGCATCCCTGGGTGCTGGGAGCCAAGGTGTGTAACTTCTGTTCTTTGCAGCAAACAGCTGGGCAATAAGCTAATTAGTGGTAATTGGCTAAATGGGACTGGTGCTCTAGTCACTGGTGGTTTGCCAAGAAGAGGGGCTCGGGCTGTCCCCCAGAACTTGGAGCTCCCTCTGCCCTCAGACCATTTCCCCATATTCTGGATGCAAAACTTGTCATTAAAATCATTGTAAAATAATAACATACAAAGGCCTGAGACTCAGCCTGGAAACTCTCCCCCTCCCCTCAGCTGCTTTTCTTGCTGAGTTTTGTTTACCAACTACCCAACATCTGTGACTAATTTTCCTGACAGCTCTTTGGGCAATTGTGCAAAGTTACAAAGCAATTCTGTCCGCCCGAGGCCCCGCCAAGGCCAAAGGCAGAGTCGCTCTCCATGCTAAGTTGGGGTGACCAGTTTGGGGAGCTGGGAGGGGTCGCAAGGAGCTCCTAGTCTGGGTTCTTCCGTGGAGTCTGTGAACTTGGTGCATTTTCACGGTATTTTGATAATTGTCCCTCGATGTCTCCTTGTGGACCCTGAACATTTGGTGACATTCTGAGGAGTCTTGGCTTCCTCAGGCTGCCCCAAGGAGCCGGGTCCTCTCATCATGGGTGATGGGGATGAGCCTGAGCAAGCGCACAGCCCCGGCTGCCATCCCCACCACTGCCCTAATCCAGAACATTTGGAACCCCAGAGACAAGACCCCCTGACATTTCCAGCAAGTGCTCATTAGCCTCTGCTTGCAGACTTCCAGGGACAGAGAACTCACTACTTCCCCAAGTCCAATATTGGCGAATTTTCTCCTAACTTGAAGCTTAATCTCGCCTCTCCATAGCTCCCATCCATTGCCCTCAGTTCTGCTGAGCAGGGGCCCCTTCTGTGGCCCAGACCCCCACGCCAGCCAGCCCAACTCTGCTGTTCTCTGGTAAATGCCCCCACTTCCTCAGCAGACTGTTGCAGGATGTGGTTTTGAGGCTGCCTGTCATCAGAGGCCATCCTGGTGTTCTGGCACATGAAGCCGGCCGCCTCGGACCCTCGATAGCTGAAGGGCCCCCTGATCAGTCCTTCAGCCAGATCAATCCCTGATCTATAAAAGGGGATCCCCCGATCCCCCTCCCCGGGTCAAATGTCGAGTTGTCTGCAAATGTTAAGGGGCCCTTTCCAGAGGCTGCCCCGATCTCACCACCACAACTGGGGGCCTCTTCCCACCCTGCCCATCCACAGTAGTCTTCCCCCAAGGCCACATCCATCCAACAAGTCCCCCTCCCCTCCTCATCACACTACAGTGTAGTCTCCAAGCATTTGTCAGACCACGAAGTCCCCAGGCCCATTTGCTGGAAATGTCACTGGGAACTTGTCTCTGAGGTTCCAGATGTTCTGGATTAGGGCAGTGGTGGGGATGGCAGTGGCGGCAGCTGTGCTCTTGCTCAGGCTCATCCTCATCAGGGATGATGAGAGAGAACCCGGTCGTCCCTCAGTGTTCAAAGATTCTCTCTCTCTCTGTCTCTTTGTCTCTGTCTCTGTCTCTGTCTCTGTCTCTCTCTGTCTCTCTCTGTCTCTCTCTGTCTCTCTCTCTCTCTCTCTCTCTCTCTCTCTCTCTCTCTCTCTCTCATCCCCTCACAGAAAGCTTTGACCTTGACTTGAAAGTGACTCCAGATATCCTACTGTGACACCTCCATTTTACAGATGAGATGATTGAGGCCCAACAAGGGTTCAGCCCCAGGTGGTTTCAGATTCCAAACACAGGGATCTTCCCATCATCCCCAGCTCTGCTGATAGCGCCTCTGTCCCTTGGAGTCTTACCAGACTCAGGCTCTTGCCCACTTTGGGCATTCTCTTGGCCAGGGCACAGGGAAGGGTCCTGTCACTGCTCCCACATCCTGTGGGAAGGCAGCATGTGTGCAGCTTCTGGAAAATGATGGGAAAAGCAGGCGGCCTGACCAAGTTTGGAATGGGAATCATCGCCCCTCCAGAACTCCCCACCTCAATTCTTCCCCCCTTACACACACTTACACACACACACACACACACACATACACACACACGTGCATACACACATGGCAGAAATGAGCTCATTTCACTGGTCACTCTATGAAGAAAGAAGGGAGCAAAAGTGCTCTCCTCAGCCAGCCGGGCAGCAGTGCCCAGAGCATTTGAGGCTCTTTCTTCCAACCCAGGCTGTTTATGCCAGGCTTATTCCCAGGCAAGCTTGGAGATGAAAGAATATTATCATATATATTTTTTTCAGTAAGGATTTTTATATAGAAATGCTTCTCAAGGCTATCTGACTACCAACTACTTAAAATTCTGTTTAAAAATGGCCTCCAAAGCAGCTGGTTAAGGCTGGGATCTCTTTTTGGGGGCAAATTTCCCCATGTCTGTCTTTAATAAGGGAGTGGCTGTTCCTACCGGGTGCCCTCAGGCGATTAAGGTCCCTCATGTCCCTTAGCCTAGAGAAAGTGTTGAGAGACAGAGACAAGGAGACAAAGAGAGAGATGGAGTCAGAGAGGAAGGGAGGAAGGGATGAAGGGAAGGAGAGAGGGAGTAGGGGAGGGAGAGACAGACAGAGATAAGGAGACAGAGAAACAGACTCAGAGGGAGAGAGAGACCAAAAAGAGAGACACAGAGAGAGAGCGAGACATGGAAAAAGAGAGACAGAGACACACACACACAGAGACACAGAGAGACAGAGAGAGAGGCCAAAAAAGAGAGACAGAGAGACAGTGAGACAAAGAAAGACAGAGAAGGAAGGAGGGAAAAGGAGGAGAAGGAGGTGGAGGAGAAGGAGGATGAAAAGGGAACAGAGAGCTTTATTTTTCTCTCAAAAAAAACTTTCCTGAGAGCTCCTCAGAGACGCCTCTAGGACTGGCCAGCTGTTCTGAAGGCAGGGCTTCCAAGCTGCTGGTTCTGAATGTGGACAAACATTCTCTGCACACGTTCACACCCTAAACCTTCCCAGCACAACAGACCTAAGGTAGGGAAATTGGAACTTTGCCCCAGGGCGCTGACAGAACTCCACTGTATAGAAACCCGAGCTGAAGTCCGGGCGAACAAGAATCATTTGATGGAAAGCCTCCAGCCAGAAGGGCGGGATTCCTCCCCAGCCCGGCGCTCCTTCCCAGCCCGGGGTTCCTCCCCAGACCGGAGCTCCTCCCCAGCCCGGAGCTACTTCCCAGCCTGACCAGTCCTGCCTCTTGCTCAGGACCCGGTTGGTGGCGTTTGCCCTAAATATCAAGGCCGGTCTCCTCCTAGCTCTCCCCGGACTGCCGCACCCAAAGACCGGAGGGCTCCAGAAAGCGGTGTGAGAGGGTGTCCTGTGGCAGAAGGCCGGACCCTGAGGAAGAGCCGGGGGCCTTAGGAAAGGCGGATTCAGTTTAAGAGAAGAAAACATTTCCTAGGAATTAGAGCCGGCCAAGAGTGAGATCAGAAGGTCACCAGTGGGACCAGGGGATTCATTTTACAAACAAGGAAACTGAGGCTACAGTAAGCTGAGTGACAATGACTCCACACGTGCAGATACAGGGCACAAGCCAGAGTCCTAGGTTCAAACTCGGGCTCTGCCCACGGGGCTTCCTGTCCTGGGGCTGGAGACACAAGGCTCTTTAGAGGGGGATTGATTTCAGAAAAAAATAAGAACGTTCTCCGTTGCAAAAGGTCATTGAACAAATATGTTTCATAATAAAATACTGTTTAAAACTGAACCAAGGCCAAGGGCATTTTTTAAAGCGTAGATTTGGACTCAGCACATCCTGAATATGTTTGCTATTAAAATAAAGACCAAAATAAATGCCTTAGCCCTGAATTAGAAGGGAAGAAGAGAGCATCTTACTCCTTGTTTCCTCCTTGGTTGCTCTGTCCTCACAGTCCCCTGCATTATGAGCATTAAAGTTCCAGTTTACACTGCCCCAGTCTTCCCCGACCTGATTCCACTTGCTGGGTCAGCATCCCAGAGACTGGCAGGGTCCAATAAGGAAGGACCCAACTCCTCATTACACTCTCAGGTGATTCAACGTGGGAGGCTGAGTCTGGAGGAGAAACCCTAACCCTAACCCTAACCCTAACCCTAACCATACAAAGGTCTTGCATGTCGAGCTAAATCAAATAAGATGATAACAAAATTTATCTGGGGAACAAAGAGTCCAGAAGCTGGAGGAAAGTTGTGAAAAAGTCAATACAAACAAAATAAATGCAATTTTAAAAAGGAAAAACAATTAAGTAAGGGTAAGGATCTTGACTGCACATTTTCTGAGAAATGTGTCATTTCTGAGATGTAAAAAACTGATTCAAATTTATAAGAATAAGAGCCATTCCCCAAATGAAATGCTCAAAGAATATGAACAGGCAGTTTTCAAAGGAAAAAATCCAGGATATTCAAAACCATATGAAAAATAGTTCTAAACCACTAATAAATAACTTGAGAAATACAAATTAAAGCACCTTTGAAGTTCACAAATAGAAAATTGTCAAATGTTAGAGAGCCTGATGGAAAACAGGTCACTGCTGATGAAGCTGTGAATTGGTCCAAACTTTCTGGACCATTTTGAACAATGCCTCCCAAATCACTAAACTGTGTTTAGCCTCTGATTCAGTGATGCTGCGACCAAGGAGCACCCCAAGATCAAAGAGACAGGGAAAGGACATATAGGTACAAAACTATTGATAGCAGCTCTTTTTGTGGTGACAAAGAACTGGAAACCAAAGATAGTCCATCAATAGGGAATGATTCAACAAGTAATGATGTAAGAATTTGACAGAACTTTGTTTTTTCAGAAAAACTTGGGAAGATGGGGTGCAGAATGACAGTCAGAATCATATAACAACAACGTAAAGAAAAGGACTTTGAAAGATCTAAGAACTCTGACTTATGCCAGATCAGCTATGACTTCAGAGGACCTTTGATCAAATCTGAAAGAGGTGGTGAACTTGGAGCAGAATGAGGCTGTCATTTGTTCAGTGGGCTGCATATTTATTGTGGGATTTCTTTTTCTTTTTTTTTTTTACCCCAAAGTTGGGATTGGAGTGAGAAGATGAATAAGTAGTATTCTCTGCTTCTTTTCACTGAAAGAGAGGGAGAAGTAGAGGGAAGAAGGAGGGAGGGAAAGACAGGGAGATAGAGATAGAAATAAAAAAAGAATACAGGCAGAGACAGAGAGAAGCAAGAGGGAAAGGGGGAGAAATGAGAGAGACAGAGGAAGACAGACAGATGAACAGAGAGACAGAAACAGAGAGAGGCAGAGACACAGAAGGAAAGGGGGA
>JAJPUD010023750.1:0-19588 GCA_023553655.1 Myrmecobius fasciatus
TGCTTCTTCACATAGAACCTGGACAAGGTGCTCACCAAGACCCTTCCAGCTCTGAAGCTACGATTTTGTAGAAGGGAGCTGGACGGTTCAGTGGAACTCCCAATGGTTACCCACTGAATTTATGCTCTTACATCATTTGATTGGTACAAGGACCTCACAGCTGGGGAGCTGCCTCTATCAAAGGGGAGCCATTAAGGGTTCAATAATAAAAAGTGTTTGTTGGAGGGCTGCTTGGGGTGGGGGTGGGGGTCTGGGAGTGTGAATGACTTGCCCAGAGTCACACAGTCAGGCCTGACTTGGGACTTACTGATACTTGCTAAAGTGATGTGTAGATGGGAAAGAAGCAGGAATTAGATGTGTGATTATATTGATCTCAGAAAACTCCCTCTAACCATGTAGCGCAATACTTTCATAGGGGCTTCCAGTCTTGGGAAGCTGCCTAGAACAATGAAACATAAGCAGATTGGCTCACAAGACAATGTTTGTCTGATTTCCCTACACTATGCATAAAAATATCAATGTTACTGTTGGTGGTCATGGCAAGGGAAAGCATGGCAAATAAATTTCCTGCACGAGAATTTCCTCAATAGTCTCCCCAATAGGTGGCCACCCAGCCTCTGCTTCAATAACCAAATGATGGAATGCTCTCTATCTCCCAAGGCATCTGTAACCTGTAAATCTTAATCTATAACCTTTGAGATCATGTCTGGCAGCAGAGGATCACAGTCAGGAAAACCTTCAAAGCTCATTTCACCCATTCCTGTACCCAATCACAACTTCACTACAATAAATCCAACCACAAGATCATGAATCTAACTTGCACCAAATATCTGTGGGGAGGAAGAATCCATTCCTTCCCAAGCCAGGCTGTTCTGCTTTGGGACAGCTCTGCATTTAATATGCTGGGTCCTGTTAAAGTAAAACTTCTCTCTGCAACAACCCCCAATTGTCCCTTGTTCTGTTCTCTGGGTCCAAGTAGAAGTTGTCTCATTCTTCTTTGCTATTATTAGCCAGCTCTCCTCAGTCTTCCAGTGATCACCATATGGTCCCCATGTATGATCTCTAGTTTCTACCCACTGTAGGCAAACTTCCTTGTATAAAGTTACCTTTTTCAAACAAGGCATTTAGAAAGAAAGGCCTCCAGGATATGAATCGGGCTAGCACAGATTGAAGTAGGACTATCATTTCCTTCCCCCTGAATATGAACTCTAACAAAGCTGCTTAAGATCAATGAGCATTTTTTTTTTTTTTGCTTGCCACATTACATAGTTAATTCACATTGTATTTGCAGTCCCCTAAGAGCCTCGGGTCTTTTTTGACATGAACTGTTGATTAGTTATATCTTCCCCACTTAATTTTGTACAGATCTTTCCCCCCTCCCCCCCCCCCCCCAACTATCATTCCACTTTGCAAAGCACTTCACAAATATCTTATCTGATCCTAGATAATGGTAAGGCAACTAAGCAGCCAGTGGTCAAATGATTTTACCAGGGACACCTAGCCAATAATAGCTGATAGCTAATAAATAGCAAACATTTATATAACACTTACTATGGGCCAGACACCATGCTAAGCACTTTATAAAATATTATCTTTTTTGATCCTCACAACACCCCTGAAGTAACAGACTCAAGAGTTGGGATTGGGGTATCTTTTTTGGACATGGCCAATTTGAACAGGATGAAAGGAAAGGGAGAATAAAATAAACAGGTGGGAAATTCAGTTGGCAATAACAACTGGAAAAAAATTCTGAAGCAAGTTTCTGATGAGGACTTCATTTGTCAAATGTATAGGGAACTGAGTCACATTTATATATATATAAAGTCATTCCAACTGATATTAAATAATCAAAAGATATGATCTATGCCCAAAGGGCTATGAAATCATGTATATCCTTTGACCTAATAACATCACTACAAAGCATGTATCCCAAAAGAGATTCTTTTTTAAAAAAAGGAAACAAGCCTGTATGTACAAAAATATAAAAGCTCTTTTCTCAGGGCAAAAAAATTGGAAATTAAGGGGATGCCCATCAATTGAGAAATAGCCAAATAAATAAACTGTCGTATGTGATTATGATGGAATATTATTGATAAATGATGAGCAGGATGCTCTCAGACATGGTAATATGTGAGTTGGTCCTAGGTCTGAAGTCTTATACATGCAGAATTAGGTTCAAACAATAGAATTAAGTTTTTCTACAATGTGTTTCAGTGGGAGTTTTAATTTCTTTGCTTCTTCATTGGTAATGTAGATGTGAGTAGGGTGGTAGTAGAAAAAGAAGGTTGACTTGAAAATAAAATTTAATTTTTAAATTTGAAAAAAAAAGTTCGTAAAAAATAACAAACAGAGATATAGCTTAGTGAAGATAAAGGGGATGCTTGGATTCAAGTCCCATCTCAACTGCTTCCTGGCTGCTTTAGTGCCCTCTGGTCTCTGAAGTGTAATGGTGAAGGACAGAGGTGAGAGGAGACACACACCTTTTCAGCTTTGACCACACTGATCCATTTTGCTTGAGTCTATTCATTTGTTACAAAAGAGAATTCTACTAGGGAAAAGGAGTGTTTGAAAAGTGATATGGATGTGAAAAGAGAGCACCAAAAAACCATAGCAGAATCCTCATAACAGAAGCAATTTGGAAAATACAGTACCCAGTGAGTCGGTTGCGGATGATTTTCACACTCAGCACAGTCTCTCCCATGGTGGCAAAGGCTCTCGAGATAAAGTTCTCGTCCATGTAGGGTTCCAGCTGCAAGAAAAGCGGTACTGTTGGGAAAACCAAAGGGAAAACACCCCCTATTTCTCCTAATGCCCCCGCCCTCCCATTCTCTCCCCAGCCCACCCCCATCCTTGAACCCCTTAGTAGCCAGGGAGAGGCCAGGCCTGCCTTATTCATCACTGCCATCAACCCAAATTTTGGAACATTCTTCATTTCAAACATAGAATAATACCTGAAATATCTACCTTCCAAGGCCATGTAGACTTCAAGACAGGAAACCTGATTCTGAATCTCATTTTTAACCCTTACTAGCTGTATGGTTCCCAGCAAGCTCATGCTAACCTCTCCCAATCAAAAACAGTGCTACATAAATACCTGGTTGTTTGTAGGGACTTTCTTGGGATGTAAACCTTACAACCAAACCTCTGGGTCAAAGGATACGAACTTTTTAGCTCCTTTGTATCAATTTCAAATTGCTTTCCAGATGAAATAAGCCATGAAGCTCACATTCTAGTAAGATGTAATATAACTATGTTATATTAAATATGTATATGTTTAATATATATAATTACATATATTATGTGTAATATAATGTAAGTAATCATTACATTATATATGTAAATATATCGTGGGTGTTTAATAAATGCTCCATTCTGTATACAGTAAGCATCTAATAGATTCTCTCTCTGTGGACTATTATAACTGTCAGAATGCCATCTCCATCTCCTTGGAAGCGTACCTCTTTCAGACTCAAGGACCGGAATTCATTCCTATTAATCCGAAAATCGGGAATGGGAGAGGACAGTACAGAGGAGTACAGTACGACTCCAAGTCTTTGGCTCACATTGCCACAGGAACCCATTTTACAGAGGAGGAAGCTGAGGCCCGGAGAAGACTTAAGAAGGAAGAGTCAAGTCGGAGATTCGAACCCAATTAGCTCCCATCCCCCAGGCGACTGCTCGGCTCAAAACATCACCTACTGAGGGGGAGCCCCTGACACCCTATGCCCCCGCACCCAGCCCGCCCACAGCTCCGCCCGCACACCCTCTATCTTCCCGTGCGTGCTCACTTACGTCCCCCATCCACAGGGAGGCCGCCATGGCCGCGCGACCCCGCGCGGCCCAGGGGCTCTCGGAGGCCGAGGAGTCGCCCGCGCACGCACAGACCCGGTCTGTGCCACTGAGCATGCGCGGCGCATGCTCAGCTCTGACGCCCGCCGTGGCTTTCTCGAGAGGGGGAAGGGGACGCGGTGAAGCCAGACTGCACCGAATAGGAGGGGCTTGGATGTTCCAGAGGCCGACCTTTGGGGGCGGGGCCAGGCTTCCATTTCCGGGCTGTAGGGTTAGGGTTAGGGTTGCGCGAATTTTAGGGGCGGGGCTTGGAGAAGATTCACTGATGGGAGAGACCGGTATAGGCCTCTTGATCCTGGGTGGGCAGATCTAGGGTGGCTGCAAGACCCGGCGAGGATTACATTGAATAGTCCCGGAATGATTGATAATCGATTAAAAAATTTTTTTTTTTTAATTTTGGACTTATAACAAACGTCAAACAACATGGGCCTTTCCAAATACCTAATAGAATAGAAAAAGAGGATAGGAGGGTGTTCTTGAAATTGCAAGTCTATTAATTGCCTATTGTTATCTACAGCTGGCTTTTTCTTAGGGCCGCCAGGGAGCGGCATAGTGCACCAAGTGCTAGGTCCGGCATCGGAAATACTCTTCCTGAGTTCAAATGCAGCCTCAGATAGTTTCGGTGGGACTTTGGGCAAGTCACTTCACCCCGTTTGCCTCAATTTCCTCATCCGTAAATTGAATTGCAGAAGAAAATGGTAAACCACATTTCGTCTACTCTCTATGCCTAGCAACCCCCCCCCCATGAAGAGTCAGAGAAGACAGAAAAAAATCACTGAACTGACGTTTTCTTAAGTTCATGATAAAATCGTTCTTTTCTTTGATTTCTTGTTATCGGTGCTTTTAAAAAAAATGCTTCATTGTTAAGCGTTATCTATATGTAATGGGAAAAATAAGATATTATTAAATTGTTAAATATTGTTGAAATACTAATAAATTTAGTAAACATCAAATTAAATATTAAAAATTGATTTAAAAATGCTTCAGTGACCCTACATCAATTAGGAAGGAGTTAAAGGACTGTTTTGCCACATTTGAAATTGGAAAACATTCATTTATAACACGAGAAGTCCAGTTTTATCTTCCTCTATTCTGTTTTATCCCAGCAAGGGATCCCAGTCATTTGCAGACCCCAGGGCCTGCTCCAATGCTCACCCCAGAAAACAGATTCTACTATCAATCCCTTTTTCATTTCTGACACACACTTTGCATATTCATCATTCTTGGCTACATTCTGGGTTTTTCTAACATTCCCCAGAAACCTCTTCATCCTGAAAGCTCAGTCCAGTCCAGAAAGTCACACCTCGGTGTTATTTCCCTTCTTACTTGCATTTGTATTCTCAGTGCTTATCAAGGCATCTGATAAACAGTAAACTTTTAATAAATGCATCTTAACTGATTAATTCCTGTCTCCTGACAGCCTGCCTCTGCATGTCCAAGAGAGGCCTCCAGAGTCCACAAGATGTCACTGCTGGGCATGAGATTCCTTCAAGTAGGAATTTGCACAATCTATTTAACTACATCCCTGCCTCCAACCACTGATATAGTCCCTGGATTCATTCTTCAGGGATTAACCTCCATAACCCTCCCCCCTCATACATGCTCCATCCCATTAATACTGAATCCCATTTCTCATGGACAAATCTTTCATCACTCTCAAAATTTAACCCTCCTCCTCCTCCTCCTCCACTGTCCTACTTGACACTTTGTCCCATATTCTCCACTTGGTGAAATGCACACCCCATAATTAATAAGCTTCCTTTTCTCTTTAAAGGTTTCTTGTCTTTCTTCTTCTAGATCCATCTTTGGGGTCTCACCAAGACCTAGCTCCATCCTGGCATAGCATCCCTTTCCAGAGCTGGCTACACTTTTATTCATACCACTTGACTCACTGGTTGTGGGTAGGGGAACTGAAATACCCCTTACTATCCACTCCTTGCTATTCTAAATTTCCTCTCCACTCCATAATCCAGCAACATTCATGTAAATCCAGCAACCTTTTTGAGATTCATGCTGCCCAAATTTATGACCTAATCCAGATTCTGCGGCTCATTAGGGATGCATTCTCAGGGAAGTCTTCCTTCCTTCATGAGTTCAGCGCCTAACAGTCTTTCCTCCATTAGTATGAGACTGCCCTCATACTGTGGGACTTCTATGAACATATGCTCCCTCAGTTCCTTAATCTACTAAATTTCCATCAGTTACATGCCTCTATTGCATTTCAGCTAAATAGATTTGGTTATACTCTCCATCTTGCCTTAAGCCACATATACTTTTCAGGTAACATATATTTATATAATAATTTGTTTTTATATAATATATATGTGTTATATACATTATTACATATTATATATAATTATTTTTATAAACTGCACAATCCCTTTGATCATTCTTTTATCATTTGATTTTATACTATAGTTCATGCCCTCACATCCTATTCTTTGTCTTCACTGTGGCTTCTATTCCGTGAGGGGTGACCCTCAATTCTTTCCCAAGCCATCCCATCATAAAGCGAGGCTGACATTGCACAGTCCTGCTTCACTTAAATTCAATTCACTTGCAAGACATCACTCTAGTGGTCCTCTCCACTCTTCCTTGTCACAAATCAGTTCAACTGTACTATATCTTCTATACTTGAATGGCTTGTTCCCTTGTCCTGTCATTGATCACCACTTATCAGGGCTCAGCTTTGGATTACACCCTTTTTGATCTTCCCAGCATTTGACCTTGATCTCCTGTATACTCTCTTCTGTTTTTGTGATTTTGCTCTCTTGGTTCTTCTACGACTGATTCTTTTCATTCTCTTTTGTTTCTCCCAAGATTGTTCTTTGTTTTGTTCTTTTAATCTAATCTCATAAGCCTCTGTGTTCAATTATTCTCTCTATACAGATGATTCCCAAAGCTATGTATCCATCTCTTACCTCTTCTGAGTTTGTCCCACTTCACCAAATACTTTTTGAAATATCAATTTGGATTTATTATAGGCATTCCAAACTTGTCATATACAAAACAGAATTCATTCTCTCCCCGACAAATGCCCTCCTCTTCTTTGATATTGTTATGTTAGTAACTATTAGTAATTATAGTTAAGATTCCTACTGTTGAGGGCATCATCAAGCTCTCAGACACCTAAGTTCACAAACTAAGTGCTATCTTCTATTGCTCATTACTCCATATACATATCCAATATCTTGGAGGGAAAAAACAAACAAAAAAACCACTTTCTTATTTCTGTCTTCATAATCATCTCTTCACTCAGTCATTCACACTAAGACAGGTTCTCTTCACCTCCTGGACCACTCAAAGAGCCATCTAACTAATTCCTTGACTTCATTTCTTCCCACTCCAATCTATCCTTCACACAAATGCCAAAGTAATTTTCCTAAAATAAATTTGACCTTTAACACCTACACACAACATCCCTTTCCCTTTAGTGCTCAATAAATTTCGATGACTCCCTATTACTTTAATTTCAAAGATGAAATCTATTTGATATTTAAAGGTCTGTCATTTATTCTCCTTTATACATCATGATCTAGCTAAAATGATTGATTTATTTCCCCTCACATTCCACAAATTTTGCATTATTATTCCCCAAACCTTGAATACCCTATTTCCCTCTGCATCCTGGATGCTCTGGCTTCCTTTGAGATTCAGTTCAAACTGTTCCCAGCCTTTTCCCAGTTCCCTATTCAGGCTTTTCCCAGTCTCCCCTAACATCCTCCCTAAGATTTTTTTCCATCTACTATTCATATATATCCTCTATGTGCAATTTGAAATGACTCCACCCACTAAAATTTGGGCTTGAGAGCAGGGCTCTTGTTTTTTCCCGTTCTTTGTATCCCCAGTACTTATCACAGCACCTAATACATAAGTGCTTAATAAATGCCTACTGACTAATGCACAAGTACTTTACAAGAGGTTGTCTCCATAATATCTCAAGTAGACAACTCAAGTATTATCCGTGTTTTGGAGATGAGAAACCTGAGGCTTGCCATGGGTGACCCAAAGTGGAAAGTGTTGGAGCTAGGAATCAAACCCAACTTTTCTCACTAAGCTGCCTCCAATAGAATAAGAACATACTCACATATGAAAAACAATGATGAACTTTTTTCCCCCCGAGGCGATTGGAGTTAAGTGACTTGCCCAGGGTCACACAGCTAGGAAGTATTAAGTGTCTGAGACCAGATTTGAACTCAGATCCTGCTGACTTCAGGGCTGGTGCGCTATCCACTGTGTCACCTAGCTGCCCCAACAAACTTTTTTTTTTTTTTTTTAAAAAGGGGATGCAAAAGGAATGGGAGACACCAAGCACAAGGTTTGTTATAATTTTGTCATATTTATGTATTTTTTGAAAAAATAATTTGGATTCCATGGTTTCGTTGGGAATTTCATTCCTCGTCGTTTGACTGGTAGGATTAGCCACTTTATAATGGAAAATTATTTTAAGCAAAGAACATTTTCACAGCCGTGGCAATCTCCCAGCCCTTCAAGAGATGCCAGGAAGATATTATCTGGGTTTCACAGATGAATGAACAGGAAGCTCAAGTAATAGACGAATGGTTATCAGCCCTTAGAAAGCTGCTAAGTTAACCCTTGCAACAACTTACTCCAAGTCAAGAAGTTACTGAAAGACAAACGCATAGTTCCCGACTCTGTGTCTAGGGTTCTCCACTAATCCTGCCCCACCAGCAGGCTTGGAAGTCAGCCCAAATCCGCCCCTACCAGCCACCCCCACAGACTGCCATGCCCAGAAATCCTAGACATGCCCAGCAAAGACCAGAAATTTAAAGTCAAATACTCCATGGCCTATCAGGTCAGACCAAAAAGGGGGCAGAAATTTAAGTGATTGACACTCCAAACACGCTGGAGAGCTTCCCTGGAGTCTTCCTATGGTGGGTCCCCTAGGGGCCGTTGAACATGGGAGCCCAACCTTTTTCTGATCAGCAACTGTGGATATCCCCCCTAACTCCATGAAGTGGTTTAAACAGACTGGAGACAGACTGTGTAACACTTGAGATGCACTAAAACTGGACTTTGGTTCTCTTGGTGAGTTTAGCATTTCTCTTGGGGTTGGGTCCTCATCTCTTATGGACAGTCACAGTGATCAAGCATTCCTCAGCTAGGAGATGCCCCTGGGCTTTCAACCTAGTCTGCTAGGACAGTTTGTTCCTATGGAATATGGAGAGAGGTGGGACTAGACTGAAAGTCCCTTCCAGCTATAAATGCTGTTCATCCATGACTTGTGACATCTACCTTACTCCTGCTTAGTATTTTAAAATGAAAATTGCAACAAATGTCTCTATGGCAACACAATATTCTGTGGTCTCTCAACCACCCTCTTTAACATCCCTAGCAGGTGGATAGGGTAAATGTGATTATCCTCATGTTGAAAGCAAGGAAAGCATAGGAAAAGAGAAAAAATAGTTCAAAATTTTAATTCAATGGACTCTGTATTGAAATCTCAGCTCTACCAATGACTAGCTGTACCATCTTGAGTGAGGCAGCAGACTTTCTAAAGCCTTAGTTCTCACCCCTATAAAATGAGGGGATTAGAAAAGATACTGTCCAGTTCTAAATAATGTTTCACAAAAATTGAGGCCCAGAAAGTAAAATTATTTGCCTAAAAACAGAAAGCCAAGTGTTAGTGCCAGAACTTCTGACATATGTTAGTGTTTCCACAATAGTAGCCAGGCCCCACCTAAGCAACAAATGGAGATGGGCAAGCACAACCACGGGGTCTGTGACACCAGTCAAGTATGCCTCTTATGGATTGGCTTCAAGTAGTATTTGTTTTTAATTACTGCCAACCCAGAACTGTCTGTAAAGCCCATCTGAGGCCAAGAAACCTGGAAAATTAGTCATCTTAGATGCTAAGATTCAGAAGGACAAGAGACTCCTCCCTTCCCCCTGCCCTCACTGCAAACTTTACTCCTTTATGGAGCAAAGATAAGAACAGACCCATTCCTTTAAAAAAAAAAAAAAACCCTCAAAATTTATTCACTATTAAAAGATCTTACTCTCCCTGACCAAAATACTTTTAAACACTTTAAAAAAAAAAAAAAAAAAAGGAAAACTATTTTCTGAGGTACTGTACAAAGTGATGTTCCCCTCCTCCAAGAACTAGCCCCCTGACCTTCCTTACCTATGCACCCATTCCATATTCATACTGATAAAAATTAATTTATAAAAAGATAGTTCTCCTTTCCAGAAAACAAGACTGCTATTCCTGGCGTTTGGAATCTGGCTGCAAGAAGTCCCTGGGTGGCATGGCATCAGACTGGTCTGTGGGGAATGATGAATTAAGTCTGTTAGGCCAGGCTGCATTGTGGGAATTAATTCCTTTTCCTGGGTCTTGCCCTCTCTCTGTGGCCTGGACACTCACCATCTTGGAGTACACTGTGAGCCAAGGGGAGTGGCTAGGTCTGCATCCCAAGCCCTGTAGCCACCCATCGAGTGTTTCCCTTGCCCAGGTCAGGCCCTTTTCTGGAGGACCTGGTTAAGGTTTTGGGAGTGAACCTGGTCCTGGTTCCCCTTCTGGTAAGTGGGCAAACCTTGTCCTTAACTGATAGCCCCAGATGGATGGTGAAGGGGGAGTGACATAACAGTTGTGGATACAGAGACTAAGGGAGGGGAAACAAAGCCAGTTCATTGAATGTTCTGGTGACTTTAAATCATGGGAACTGGACATCCCAAGGGAGAAAGCCCTGGCATTTTGGTGGTGGTATGGGGACAGGACCTGTAGAGGCTCCCATCACATCCTTCCAGGGAATATTAACCCAAAGTCAGTGGGTGGAGGGGTGTGAAGGGGGAGGAGGATCAGACAGACAAGAGGGCAGCAGGTCTAAGGTGTGAAGTGTCCATTCATTCATTCCTTGCGTATTTTAATGCAATCCCTTCATCCTGATGTTCCCAGATGATTCCCTAAAGGAGCCAAGATTCCCTTAATGCTGCTGGAGCCGCAGGTAAAGATTTGTAGATGGAGGCTTTCCGCTGACAGCTGAAGAAGTCTGGTCTGTCCCATGGAGGAGGGGGCAGGGAGAGCAGACAGTTTCATTAAGGGTTTCATCAACTCTGCTCCTTGTTTCTGACCAGTAAGACCGTGTGCTGTCCCCCGCTGGACACTGACAGAACGACCCGGTTCTCCAGCTGCTTGCCCGCCATCACCACTGGGCTCCAGACATCTTCATCCTCTCCTGTGCCCAGCTGGAAGTTGGTGCCCATGCCCCAAGCGAAGGCTCGGCCTGTGGGGAGAGGAGGAAAAGTGAGTTCCCTGTGCTCAGTTCCAAATGCCCGTGTGCCCCCATGCTTGCCCCCTCACCAATAGCTCCGGAGCACCAAGTCAAGGCTCACCCCGGCACAAACACCCTTACTGCGAGACTCCCCAAAGACTGAGCTTCCCACAACTTTAGGGCTTTTCTAGTCTGAGTTTGTGGGTTTTCCCCAGACTCTCCAGCCTTCCCCCAGCCCCTGGAATACTTTCAGCTCACAATCCCCGCCTGGACAATCATCATATGGCCCAAATGCATGGTTTCCCCTCAGGCTGGAAGTCCCTGAAGGGCAGAACCTGGATCAGAGACCACCTCCCAGCCCGCCAGGCTCACAAAGTCTCCAGTTGGGCCGGCTGAGGGACTGACTCACCATCCTTGGTGACGGCATAGCCCACAGAGGCTCCACAGGCCACCGATGAGACAGGGGGCAGTTTGGGGATGAGAGTGGGACAGCTCTTCTCCTCGGCACCTACCCCGAGGCCCAGTCGTCCATACTCAGCCCGGCCTAGGCTGTACACTTTACCTGGGGTCAGGAAGAATTGTAAAGGGTGAGATCCCTGACCCTGCTCCCCGCAACCCTTAGTGTGCCCCCCCTTCCTGGGCTCAGGGCCTGCTATCCTGAGACCCTAGGAAGCGGCAGGAAGAGGGAAAGGCTGGGTCACATGCAAGAGCCAATGATTCAGCACCTTTGGTGGATTCAGCTGTCCCATGGGAAAATGAGTTGTATCGCAGAGCTCAGAGAGCCCAAGGAATTACCTCATAAACCACCCTCAGCCTTTTCACTTGAAGGACTCTGGAGGAGGTGTGAGGGTAGGGGTGGACAGCCAGGTCAGACAAAGAGCCCCCAACCCTATACTTTATCCCCAGCAGCCAGGACAGTGTCTGCCGTATAGGAAGTGGTTAATAAATACTGGGGAGCTGGCTAATTGGCCTTTCAAACCCCAAAACGAACAGCTTGACCTGTGGGGAGCAGCCCAGAACAGCTCACCTTCTGAGTCCAAGCAGACTGTATGATGCTGCCCTCCAGAGAAGCCCACCCAGGACTTGGTGGAGTTCTTGAATGATGTCAGGCTCTGGGGAGCAAAGCAAGGATCTGTGCTTGGAGTACCTGAGGGGAGACCCCAGGCCAGATGGTCAGGCAGGAGTTTTGTGGCCCCTGCCCACCTTCCCTAGGGACTTCCCTGAGATTATGGCCCCTCCTTCCGACAGCTCCCAGCCAAGCGGAGCAGCCCAGCATCTGACTGATGTAGCAGGCACTCTTGACTTTTGATGTGTCACAGATTCCACTGGCAGTGTCTGATGAAGCCCACCACCCCCTTCTCAAAATAACAACTTTAAATGCACAAGGATAAAATGCAGAGAATTATAAAGGGAACTAACCATACTGCGATGCAATTACCAAAATAAAAGAAGAAACCCAAGTCTATGGACCTCAGGTTAAGAACTGCTCTGCTATAGGGACACCAAGAAAGAAGGATAGAGACCATTTCCTGTCCCCACGGGGCCCCTGTGATTTGACTCCTGCCAGACTTTCTTCCTATTAGAGCTTTAACATTTTGTTGTAGCCCTTGTTCTCTGTGGCAGAGACTTCAGCCCTGCTTCTAGAAGGGACAGAGGCCCTAAAGGCATCCTGACTGGAACTATGCTCAAAAAGTTATCAAACTGTGCATACCCTTTGACCCAGCAGTGTTTCTATTGGGCCAGACAGTGGGTACGGTACAAAGAACTCTGGGCTGAGGAGAGATACATCCCACTACAATGGCACTAGCTATATGGCATTGGGCAAGTCACATAACCTTATCATAATGCTGCTATGACTCTATCCTCTCAGCTCCTGCAGAGGGTCACTGAGAGCCAATGGGTCTAAGTAGGACTTGGAGAAAGAAAGGAGGAAAAACTAGACGGAGAAAGAAGTCTCAGACAAGGAGATCAGGACCCTAGGCCCATTCCCAGGAAGGGCCCGCAGACTCACCAAGCTGATGGTAGTTGGAGAGGCCAAAGCCATAAACATGGCCCTCGCGGCTGACGGCGAAGGTAAAATAGGCACCACAGAAGGCGTCCTGGAAGAGGACGGAGCCCCGATGGCCCCTGGACTTCAGGAGCACACACTGAGGGATCAGCAATCGATCTGGATGGGAGCAGAAAGGAAGCAAAGCATGGGGAACGGGGAGAGTATGGGGAAAGGGGAAGGGCCAGACAGAAGGACAATCAACCTTTTTCTTAGCCATCTCTGGGTGGCCCTATTGGACAATCTACTCATTCTCAGGCAGTAAGAGAACACAGGGACCAGAACTTCCTTTCACCCTGCTCAGTTTCAACTCTGTGGACCATATTTTGGCCATTTGAGCCCAGATACTTAATTATATCCCAGCACTTCCAGCCAGACACAACCCTCCCAAAGGCCCAATGTTTTGAGCTAAAGGATTTTTGACCGTTAGGATTTCTTCTACTTATTCAACCCTGTGGCTCAGCCCAAAGAGTATAGAAGGGTGTTGAAGGGAGGTAAGGGAATATAGTCAGGAAGGAAATGCCTTCCAGAACCTAAGAGATCCATGAAAAAAGCAGGTCTCGGCTGTGTCCTTAGGGCCAACTCTGCCTAAGTCGCTTACCAAGTCCTTTTCGGCCCCCACGATTGGCGAAGAACTCGGGCACCCGGCCCAGCTGGCCTTGCTCCCCACAGCCGGACGTGTACAGATTGCCATCTATTGTCAGCATTACCAGATGGTCGTTGCCTGGGGAAAAGAGAACAACTTGGGGATACACCAGGTAGCCTAGAATCTGGCCAGGGCCATCCTCAGGTGATGGCCAAAGCATCATCTGGGGAGCCTCCTTCTCCTGGCCTGAGACACACATTTTAGCTCAACATACGTGCTACCACTAATGTTCTATGTGACCTGTGCCAAGTCCTCTTCCTTCTCTGGGTCACTTTCATCTGCAAAAGGAGCACGTTGGGCTAAATGTGAGGTCCTTAATATCTCTCCCAGCTCTAATAGCCTGTGTTCTAAGGACCCTTCAGCTCTGACATCCTGTGTTCTAAGATACTACAAATTCTTGGTGCCCAGGTCATTCTCTACGTCTACAAATCTCAAACCTGCTTGGTGGGGGAAGGGAGAGAGGCAGGGTTCATTCAGAGCTCTGCATTTACCTGATGCCACCTTGATCACAGGAACATCAAGCTGGACCTGTACAGGAACCATGCTTTTCTTCATGGGCTCCAGGAGGCCAATGACTCCATTATTGTCCTGTGAGTGGGGGTAGGAGATAATGTGTTATTTATTCCATGCCTGCTCCTTCCTCCTTCCCCAGGCTCTCTCCCTGGATTTAACTTCGTTCTTGCTAGCCTCCTGGGCCAGCACCCATGAAAGTCCACAAATCTGGAGTACACACCTTCCTCCCTCCCTGGGTAAATCCCAGCTCTGGTCACCAACTACATGAAGCCTTCTCAGGCTGATGGTTCTAGAGAACAGTTTGGAAGAACTTTGGAAAGATCTACATTAGAAACTGTATCAAACCTTAGGAGCAGCTATAGCACTGTCCATGGACGGGTGGAGAGCAGCTTGCCTTATAGGACACTTAAGGTTTACAGACATCATGCTTATATCAACCTCAGGAGGTCTGAAGCAAAAGTCAATCCCATGACTTCCAGGCCAGCACACTGTATGATCTACCTCACATCCCCTCAATATATCCCAAGGGAGTCAAATTCAGAGGCCCACACCCCAGGTACAAGCATTGACAGCAGCAATATTTGTGGTAGTAATTAACAAAGCAGAAATGGGAGGTGAGAGGATGGAGAAAGGCTGCTCCCACAGTAACATATAAGTGTGGGAGGATAATAGCCTGTTACTGTGCCATTGGAAATAACTAAGAAGAATTCAGTGAAATTAAGGGAACCCTGTGATTCAAGGGGAAGAAGTGTTCAACAAGCAGCAGGGCAGCCAGAGCCAGATGAATACATAATTAGGAAATGTTTAACAAAATAAATAAAAAAACAACCTAGACAATATTAACTTTGGATTTTCCTCGAGAGACTTAGAGATATCTCCTGTCTGAATATGGCAGCCTTGATTTACAGAATTACACCTTAATTGGGATCAAAGCAGTGTTCTAGCTGTTACTTTGTTATGGTAGAGGGCACTGTGAAGGGGATGTCATTTGGAAGTGACATAATGTAATACAAAAGCATCAATAAACTGTCAATATACCAAATGAAAAGGATCATAGGAAATTTTCCTGAACTGTCCCTTCCACCATCGTCCCTCTGGATGATGATCCTTTGCCACTCACCAAGTTTCCAGCTGCTCACCCACCTGCCCGCTGGACTGCACCTCGTTAAGGCCAGAAATGGCATTTCAAAACAACCTAAGCCTTTTATTACTGTCCTGCCTAGGGTGGTTCCCTGACCTGGGAGACAAGTACAAACAAGAGAATCACAGCTGATAGTCAGGAGAGTCGGCGTGGGCTCTGGGACCAAGGTGGGCGCCCATCACTGTCAGTCTCTGGGGTTCAGACTCCTCACATGAGCACTGTGCCTGGAGCCTCCCCTTCCCCACACCTCAGGGTGATGGCCTTACCCGGAAGGAGCCCCAGAGGAAAACTCGGCCATCCTCAGTGAGCGCTGCGGTGTGGCTGTCTCCTGCTGAAACCTGGACCACCTTCTCCGACAGATTCACTACCCCTGGGACTGTTTCTGAGCCCTCTACGCTCGTGTCTCTTCCCAAGGCACCTTCATCGTTGCAGCCGAAGGTGTAGACCTGTCCCCAGAACACACGCCCACTTGTCACCCCAGGCAGGGGTTTGTGCCTTGGGCTCAGCATCACTGCAAGGGACCCCAATGCTCAACGGAGGGGAAAGGTGGAGACTCCTCTCCACGAATATATGGGAGGTTTCCCACGATCCCCTGCATACTCACTTGACCGCTCTTGCCCAGACACACAGTGTGCATCCCTCCAGCCTCGGCCTGCACGATGCTTTCAGGCATGGTGACCAAGGCTGGCCGCTTCCTCTCTATCACATGCTCTCCCAGGCCCAGCTGGCCCACGTCCCCCTGGCCCAGGGTCAGCACCAAGCCTGCTTCTGTTCGGTGAGACCTGTGGCCGACTGCAGCCCCAGAAGAAAGGGAGAGAGAAAAAAAAGGAGGAAATATTCAGAGGATGAGACAGGAGCAGACCTACTTTTCTGCACCAGACAAAAGCTCCAAGCTCCTGACTGGGAACCTTTGCAGAAAAGCAGTTCTCAACCGAAGGCAGCCAGATGAGCACAAAGATGCTTCTACTTATGCTTGGAAGAGGCAGAGCTGTGGGCAATGATGTAGAGCCAGCACTAGAATCCCACTTAACAGTTTTCATTACTTTGGGTGGCTTTATTTTTCCTAAGTCTGTCTTGGATTAAGAGGGCCCAAAGTTCCCTGACAATCCAGAGACTGGGGGCATGAGAGGGGGCCAAAGCCATAAAGCAGAAAACTGGAAATCAGCTATAGTTCAGGGGAATGGAAGGCCAAGTCCCAGAGTCCAGCATGGCGAGTGTTGTTGGGACTTCAAGGCAGTGAGAAGAGCAGAGGCATGGAAGTGGGATATCAGTAGGGTGGCCCCAACCCTGTGCTCAACACAGGGAGCTCTGAGTTGAATCTGGATACAGCGGCATACACCTAGTCAAATGTGGCCAAAAGCTTCTGTGGGCTGGCCAGACCTGGCTCCTTCTCTTATGACCCCAAAACTATTACAGAGAAAGTTCACTTAAAAAACCCAAAACCAAACCCCTCTCTCTCCTTCAATTCATTCCCTAGTTTGGGAGCAGATGAAGACAGGTGAAGGGACATGCCCATCTCAGGTCATCAGGAGAAGCAGAGGCAGTGGGAGTCAGGGAGGGAACATCATGAGCACTGGATATGGAGTGAGGAGACCTCCTGCAGACAGTCCTGCCTTCATCAGGGGTGACTTTCAGCAAGCCACTGCCTCATTCACCTCAGTCACTTGACTTGTAAAAAGGGAAGAGTCATGCTTGTACTGGCGCCTCCTTATAAGCCCAGCACTCTGCCAATGGTTCCAGAAAATCTTCAATTTTACTGTCACTCCCCATCCCCACCCTCAGTTATTGGTGATGTCTAGAAGCAGGCAGGCCTGGGCATGGGACAGGACAGTAGCAGGAACCTGGGGGGAGGAAAGACAATGGCACAGCAGCAGCTGCCAGCTCTCTCCTAAGCCCAGAAGGTAGGGATCAGCTGAGCTGTAGTTTGGAAGGGCTGAGGCCAGGCGAGGAGCGGGCAGGGAAGGGAGGAGCATCAGGAAGTGACAGCTCTTACTTGTGACTGGTGGGCTGGCATCTGCCCCAGCATTAGGAAGAAACAGAGTCTGAGTTTACCAGCTGCCAAGAGGCCTTTCACCCCAGGGGCAGCGTTCCTTGTACCTCCCTGCTACCTGCCCCTAAGGACAAAGCGCCCCCTTACAGAGCCAACCCACCTTGGCTGGCCCTGGAATATCTCCCTCCCCTCCCCTACACACTGGGGAAAGAGAGGTTTGTATGGTGTGCATGTGGGTAAGAGATGCCCCTCTCTATGCATCCTCAGTGGGGCAAAGTGAAAAGAACCTGAAATAGGGAGCAAAGAGACTAGCCCTGGCTCTGCCACTGATTATCTGTGTGACGCCCCGCTCTGAGGTCTTCAATTTCTTCATCAGTACAATGAGCAAATTAAACTAGAATGGTTTCTAAAGCCCCATCCTGTGTTCTAAGGGCTTTCCCACCTCTGACATCCTAGGTTCTAAAGGCCCTCCCAGCTCTGACATCCTGGGTTCTAAGGCCCTCCCAACGCTGACATCCTGGGTTTTAAGGGTATCCCCCCCCCCAGCCCTGACACCTTGGGTTCTGAGAGCTCCCCCATCCCACCCCCAGCTCTGACATCCTGGGTTCTGAGGGCCCTCCAAGCTGACATTTTGAGTTCTGGAGGCCCTGCTAACTCTCATATTCTCTGTTTTAAGGATCTTTCCAGTTCTGACATTCTGATGCATCTGGTCAGGGGAGCTAAGAGTACATACAGTAGGAGCATCAAACATTCCAAAGGGCAGATATTGCTCTTGGGGGGCACTAAAATGAAATGATATAACAGAGCATATGTGGCGTTCCCACGCCAGGAGAGTGGTAAGCTTCTTGAGGACAGTATCATTTTGGATCCTTACAGGACCTGGCATTTAGCAGGTTGTTAATAATGGCTGATTCAAATGAATTAATTACCTTTTACTTTTTTGCTTTCTATGGTGGCATTTTCTGTTGGAGGATTTCTTTTGTTCAAGCGTTTGGCTGGCATTTTGGAGAGCTGGAAAAAAAAAATCAAAGCGTCATTAATCACTGGTACTTCCAATTAATACATCTGGGCCTTGTTGTAAGGCAAAGAGTATAGGAGGCACTTTTGGGAGGCAGCAAAATTAGGAATAAATAAGTAGACGCACAGAAGTATTACAGAATCATAAGAAATAAGGACTATGAAGAATTCAGTGGAATTTGTGAAGATTTAGATGACTGGTGCAGGGTGCAGGACAAAGCAAACAGAACCAAGAGAATGTTGGATACCACAACTGAGAAAACATCCTGCAAAAAACTGGCACCAGGGCAGTGAACAATACTGACTCCAGAGGACTGATCCTGGCAGAGATGGTGGACTACAGGTTTGGCATGTGGTACACACTGTCAGACATGGTCAACATTTTTTTAACTTCTAAGGGAGAAGGGAGGAGCTACTAATGAGAAACAGCCATGTTGAAAACTAGAATCAGTTCTTGATATTTTTTAATATTAAAGTTTGACCAGACTGGCTCTCTTTCTACTATGTACTGCTTCCTCTCTCTATCATAGTCATCATTCCCGTGTCAATGGTTTACAAAACTCTTTCCTCACAACCCACACAGTAAAATCAAATATCATTTCTATCTTACAGATGAGAAAACCTTGCTTCTGAGGTGCAAGGATTTGTCCATGACCTCAGAACTAAAGGATCTTTGAGTTGGATTCTGGTATAACCAAACTCCAAATAGCACACACTTCCCATCTCAGGCAACCTTCCCAGACAGCTGGACCCTGGGGTGGTCAAGCCACTTATCTTTGCAACTCCAGCCCTGGGCTTCAGCTGTCTTGACTGGGAAGTGAGGACAAACTCATCTTGTCTGCTTTGTCTGGTCAGTCTTACACAACGCTAGCCATCCCAACCAATTGTTCACCCTGGCCATCTCACCACCTACTCAGCAGCTACCATGTTTATGCTTTCCACCTCCTGCTCTGGACAGAATCAAATCAATACCATTAATTTTGAAAAGAACAACTCAATCAGCTGTCCAGAGGAACAACTAACCTTCCAGAATATTCTTGATGCATAGCTTCCCCCATTAGAAAGGAAGTTCCTTGACAGTCTTATTTTAAAATTAGCATTCCAAGCCTTTGTTAAAGTATTTCAAGAGCTTAATAAATGCTACCCCACCCCT
>JAJPUD010023751.1:0-19587 GCA_023553655.1 Myrmecobius fasciatus
GGACCCTGGAGGTCATGGGTCATAGAGTCAGAGCTGGAAGGGACCCTGGAAGTCATGGGTCATAGAGTCAGAGCTGGAAGGGACCCTGGAGGTCATGGGTCATAGAGTCAGAGCTGGAAGGGACCCTGGAGGTCATGGGTCATAGAGTCAGAACTAGAGGGTTATAGAGTCAGAGAGAAGGGGACCCTGAAGGTCATGGGTCACAGTCTAAGCTGGAGGGGACCCTGAAGGTCATGGGTCACAGAGTCAGAACTGGAGGGAAGCCTGGAAGGCACATTTCCCAATGAACAAAGAGAAGCAGGGAGGGGGTCCTTGGCCGAGGTCACTGCCGCAGGGTCCCAGCCTCCTTCCCCCCTCCATCAGCACCCCCTCCCCTGAGCCCTGGCGCAGGCAGCAGAGATGCACCCTCTGCCGGAGGGAGGGCTGCGCTGCACTGCGGGGAAGGCCCTCAGCCGGCACCTACCTGTTGACCAGGGAGACCAGCAGGGTGAAGAGCTCGGAGTACAGGCCGGAGGCCATGCCTTCCACACACTCCAGGGCGCTCAGCTTGGAGCCTGTGGGCAAATGCAGGGCCTTGGTCTCGTCCCCCCCTCCCGGGGCTCACAGCAGGGGTCAGGCCTGGCCTGGTGCTGGGGGGGGGGGCTCCCCGGGCTGGGAAACGGGCCTTTGTGCCCCAGGGAATTGGCTAACAGCAGTTCTGGCGAGTCACAGATCTCAGCCCACTGCACCAGTCACTGCTTCAGCCCGAGAGCTCCTGGCTCAGTGGGCCTGGGCGCTGGTGGCTGTCCTGCCCATCCCCCATCTCTCTGTCTGTCTGTATCTCTGTGTGTGTTCCTCGTCTGTCTCCTCATCTTTCTTTCATTTTTTCCCCCTTTTCTCTCTTTCTTCATGTCTTTCTGTGTCTCTGTTTCTCTTTCTTTCTTTGTCTCTCCCCCATCTCTCTTTCACTTTCTCCCCCCCCTCCTTTCTCTGTGTGTGTGTCTCTCTCTCTCTCTGTCTCCCCTCTTTCTCTCTCTGTCTCCCCCCTTAACATCTTTCTTCATTCTCTTCCCCCTTTTCTTTCTCTTTCTTTCTCTCTGTCTTTTTCTCTCTCTCTGCCCCTCTCTCTCCTCCATCTCTCTTTCACTTTCCTTCCTCCCCACTTCTGTGTGTGTGTGTGTGTGTGTGTGTGTGTGTGTGTGTCTCTCTCTCTCTCTGTTTCTGTCTCTGTCTCTCTCTCTCTCTCCCTTCTCTTTCTGTCTCTCCCCCATCTCTCTTTCACTTTCTTCCCCCCTTTCTCTCTGTCTCTCTTTTTCTCTATCTCTCTCTGTATCTCTCTGTGTGTCTCTGTCTCCGTTTCTGTCTCTCCCCTCATCTTTCATTCTCTTCCCCCTTTTTTCCTCTTTCTCCAGGTCTCTGTTTTTCTCTCTCTGTCTCTCCCCCATCTCTCTTTCACTTTCTCCCCCCCCACTCCTTTCTCTGTGTGTGTGTCTCTCTCTGTCTGTCTCTGTCTCTGTGTCTCTGTTTCTCCCATCCCCATCTCTCTCTCTCTCTCTCTCTCTCTCTCTCTCCCCTCTTTCTCTCTCTGTCTGTTTCTGTCTCTGTGTCTCTCTGTTTCTCTCTCCCTTCTCTTTCTCTCTGTCTGTCTGTCTGTCTCTCAGTGTGTGTCTGTGTGTGGATGTGTCTGTCTCTCTAGGTTATTAACCCCATTTTAGAGATGAGGAAACTGAGGCTTGCCTGCAGCCACACAGCTAAGGCTGACACCCAGGAAATGGGGGAGAGGAGCCGACGATACCTGTCCCCTCTCCTGAGCTGTTCTCCTCAGGGCCCTGGCGGAAGGAGGTGGAGCGCTGGAGGGTCCCTTTGGGCTGATGCTTGAAGATGGCAGATGAGAGTTCTTCCAGACTGCAGCCCAGCAGATAGGCCGCCTTCTGTGCCCACTCGTGGCGGGCAAACTGCTTGCGCCCAGCTGCAGAAAGGAGCAGACATCTCAGGAGAGCCTCCATCACTCATGCTTCAGGGTGGGGGCCCTGAAGTTGGGGCTCCAATGGCCCAAGGGGGCAACGCCAGGAGCTTGGATGGTCCAAGGCCCCCCAAAGCTCCTTATTTCCCCCCAAAGATGAGTGTGACAGAAATGAGGCACAAGGAGGGGGGAGGCTCCCACCTGCCGCCTCCGCAGGACAGCACACGTGCCCCCTGCCCATCTGGGCGCTCCACCTTAGCCTTGCCTTAATCTCCAAGCAGAGAGATGGCAAGCATCCCCGCAGCTGGCAGGGCTCCGCAAGCCCATCCAAAGTCAGGCACAGCACCGGAGCTGCCGGCCTGGGGAGCAGGGGGGCCCGTCCCTGCCGGCGCTGGGCTGGGGGGGGGCGGCTCCCCGTTTCCCACCAACTCTGGGGCACCTAAGCAGCTGCCGGGGGGAGGGGGGGAGTGAGGGAAGCAGCCTGGAGCGCGTCCCCCCACCGCCCAGAGGGAGCCCACACAGACAGCCACAGTCTCAGCCAACATGTGGCTAATCACGGTAATTAAGGAAAGCTAACGAGAAACAAGGTTTTACCTTCAGCGGCTTCTGTAAGGCAAAGGGCCAGCATGCAGCATGCAAAGGAAAACAGTTTGTTAGCAAACAGAATCAGAAACATGGCCTGCTGGGGAAGGGGGGTGGGGAAGGGGAGGTGATGGGAGCAGGCCTGAGTCCAGGGAGACACACACACACACAAATACACACAAACACAAATACACACACACACAAATACACACACACATACACACGTATACATATAAACACACACGCACACAGATACACCCACAAGCCAAAGGCTCAGCCAGACTCCCCAGCCTCAAACACACAGAAGCTGACTCAGAGGCAAACACGCTCTCAAATTCTATCAGATTTTATGTCTATCTGCACCCCCAGGAGATGCCCAACCCAGAAAATCAGAGACAGAGACAGAGACAACACACAGAGAACCTCCAGAACTACCCACTCCCCTGAATAGAATGGAGCCTCTTTGGGCGTTCACCCCCACAGAGACATTTTAAAGCCAAGCACTGACTTCTCCCCTTTCTTAGGTGGACCCACAGAAGGGGCTAGCCCTAAGCCGGGTCCCCCAGGCAAGCAGCCCCTGGAGCCACCTCTATTCCCACAGTACTCCCGCCCAAAGGGATGGGGCAGGAGAGAGAGGTCCGGGAGAATGTCCAGACCCAGCATCCCATCTTGTCCTACAAGGGAAAGGGCTGTCCAAGGTCCTAGATCCCCCACATAGGGCTTCACTGTTACAAGATCCAGAAGGTGGGCGGGAGTCTCTCCCTACCTCTTCTTTCCAGAAGCTCCCAGACCCCGGAGAGATCTGTGTTCTTGGCAGCTCTGAGGACACTTTCTCCCCCCCCCCCCCCATCTCCCAATCCCCCAAACCAATTGATCTCAGTCATGCCTTAATCTTCAAGCAAAAAGGTGGAAAGCAGCCCTGGCACCTGCTGCCCCCTCGTGGCCATTGCCCCATCATGCGAGAAAGAGAGAGACAAAGAGCGAATGAGAGAGAGAGAGAAAGAGAGAAAGAGAGAGAAAGAGAGAGAAAGAAAGAGAGAGAAAGAGAAAGAAAGAAAAAGAGAGAGAGAGAAAGAGAGAAAGAAAGAGAGAGAAAGAGAGAGAGAGAGAGAGAAAAAGGAAGGAAGGAAGGAAGGAAGGAGGGAGGGAGGGAGGGAGGGAAGGAAGGAAGGAAGGAGGGAGGGAAGGAAGGAAGGAGGGAGGGAGGGAGGGAGGGAGGGAGGGAGGGAGGAAGGAAGGAAGGAAGGAAGGAGGGGGGGAAGGGGAAGGGGAGGGGGAGGGGGAAGGGGAAGAGGAGGGAGAAGGGGAAGGGGAGGGGAAGGGGAAGGGGAGGGGAAGGGGAAGGGGAGGGGGAAGGGGAAGGGGAGGGGGAGGGGGAAGGGGAAGGGGAGGGGGAAGGGGAGGGGGAAGGGGAAGGGGAGGGGAAGGGGAAGGGGAAGGGGAAGAGAAGAGAGAAGAGAGGAAAAGGAGAAGCAGAGACAGAGAGGAGCAAGGGAGAGGGAAGGAGAGAGAGATTCTAAAGAAGGGAGGCATAAGGAAAGCCGGCCTGTGGCTTCTGGGAACTAAGGGGGGTACCCCCATCATGTCTAGGCCATAGGAAATAGCCCAGCCCCTGACCTGGAACTAGAGGCCTTGAGCCATGGCCAGCACAGAGACAGAAGGGCTCTGGGCACTATTGCAAGCCCATCACCCAAGGACCCCTAACTGCCTGGATTATCCCCCACTCTCGGATCTGCAGCTCCCGCCCAGGCCGGCTTCCTTCTCTACTCCACTGAGCCAGACAAATCCCAGCACCCCAGAGTGAGAGTAGAGGGAACACCATGGAGGGAGCACCATTCAGCCCAGGGGTGAAAGGGAAAGGGGAGCACCATTCATCCCCAAAAGGGAGGGTTCTGGGGGCTTAGTTACCAGATTGTTCCTCAAGGGGTGCTGTGTGGAAGGGAATAGGAATGAAAGTTATTCATGGGGGGGATCCCTAATTCCCCTCCTCCTTCCTCATATCCCATGGCCTGACCATGACAACCTTCTCTCCTGACTCTCCTCCTCCTCCCTATCTGACCACTTCTCAGTCATCTTTACTGAATCTTCATCCAGGTCATGACTATTCACTGTGGGAGCCCCATGGGGTTCTGTCCTGGGCCCCTCAACTCTCCCTTTACATAATTTCACTCGCTGATCTCATCAGCTCCCATGGATTTAATTACCATCTCTACGCTGATGATTTTCAAATCAACTTATTCAGCCTTAATTTCTCCGCTGGGCTCCAGTCTCTCACCTCCAGTTGCCTTTCAGACATCTTGAACTGGGTATCAGTAGACATCTTAAACCTCCCATATCCAAAACTGAACTCTTTTCCACCAAAGTCTACTTTCTGTCTAACTTCCCTGTTGCTGTTAAGGCCCTCTCCCACACCCCTCCTGCCCCCTATAGCCAATCTATTTCGTCCCCTTAAAATCACCCCCTTCTTTCTGACACTGCTCCCCCTTTGTTGAAGGCCCTCATCACCCCAAACCGGGACCAGTGTAATAGCTGTAGGTCTCCCTGCCTCCGTCTCTCCCTGTTCTGGTCCACCCTCCACTCAACGGTCAAACTGATCATTCTACAGCTAGGGTTGGACCATGTTTCCCCTACTTAATGGGGGGCCGGCCTCTCTTTCAGGATCAATCCTAAATCCACTGTTTGGAGTTCCAAGCCCTTCACAAGCTCCCTGCCCGCCAGCCTTCTGATCCCTCACAATCCCACCAGATCTTTGGCAATCCGGTGACTCAGCCTCCCTGACTTTCTCCAAGTCCCAGCTAAAATCCCACTTGCCACAGAAGCTTTCCCTGATCCCCCTTCACTCTGGGGTCTTCTCCAAGCAATCCTGACTCTAGCTTCTCTGCACATGGCTGTTCACATGTTCTCACCACTGTTAGACAGCAAGCTCCCCTAACCACTCAGCACAGTAACTAACCACTGGCACACAGTCAGCACTGACTGACTGAGGAGCATGTGGAGTTCCAGCCTGAGGGTCCAGGTCACTGACTACAGTCGTGACTCCTTGGACCAAAGACCTTTGCGGATGTCGAGCTAGAAGGGACTGTCTAGTCCAGTTCCCTCAACTGAGGCCCAGCCTCGCAGAGCAGAGCTGGAATCGGCCTCGGAGGCCCTCTGGCCCAGCCCTCTCCTTTTACAGATGGGGACAGAGATTATGTTGTCCAGGGTCACACAGCTCTTAGGTGTCTGAGGCGGGAACAGGAACAGGACTTTCTGAATTCACATGTGAAGCCATCATTGGAGAAGTGCTACCTCCAGGAGAGGGACGGTGATTTAAAAATCCACCTTCCCATGACTGGGCCGTCCATAAACCTTTCTGAGCTTAGCCGGGCTGAAGCCGAGAGGACAGACCAGGACTCGATGCCCTTCCCAGCCTGAATTCTGCTGGCAGACACTTTGAGAGCCCAAGGCCGCCACCCACCATAATGAGGTGCCAGAGAAGAGTGTAGACACAATCGTATCCAAAAGGAGAAAGACTGTCCCATCCAGAGGCAGATGACCACCTGGGGGGTGACCCATGACCCCTTTGGCCCGGGTCTCCAAGGGAATAAGTGCCCTGGGGTCCCAGAGAGCTCGCGGAAGTCAACATGTCTCATATTTAATCCATATCAGGTTGCCTGCGGTCTTGGGAAAGGGGCAGGAAAATTTGGACCACAAAATCTTACAAAAATGAAAACTATCTTTATACATACTTGGAAAAAATAAAATACTATTGAAAATGGGATGGAGGAAGGACTCCCAACAGGTCGTGACCTTGTCAAGACGTCCAGATGGTTCACAGATAAGGGGCCTAAAAGGTCAGCAAGCCCAACCCCCTGATTTGACAGATTCAGAAGCTGAGACCAAAAAGAGATGAAGGGATCCACGCAGGGTTACATTGGCTAGCACGTGGCAGGTCTGGGTTGCCTGACTGAGTCCACGGCGTCTCCTAAAACTTTGGACAGAGGCGGGCTCTTTGGCTCGCCCATCTGAGCAAGGTCAGCTTTGTCCAATGGTCATTTACCTTTGGTGGCACCTGCAGCCCCTAGGTGGTAGATGGCAGCCAGGATGAACCAACAGGCCTTCTGCTCGTCGGGGGAAATGCCCAGGACCTTCATGGCGGCCTGCAGCTTGCTGAACTGCTGGGCTGCCTTCTGCTTCTCCTCGGGCTGTAGGGGAGTGACCAGGCTTATTAGCACCAGGGCCATGGGGGTGCAGAATGTAAGTGTGGCAGGGGACACCCCCATCCCTCACCCTGGGGAGAGCCCAGGCCCCAGTGTCTGGCTGCTGGGCCCTTGGGAAGAGTCAAGTGTAGAACAGAGCAGCCCTGCTTGGGCAAGGACCCCCTTATTTGGGGAAACTGAGTCTTGGATAAAGTAACATGACCACAATAGATTTAGGACTTCAGAGGTCATCAGGTAAGACCCCCACATGCCCACCTCCAAGTCCTGCCAAATGAGTTTCTCTCACCTTGGATAAGGGCACAATCCCAAAAATGTTGTTCTCTGCCAGGTGGTTGAAGTGTAGCTCTGTCCTGGGGGTGGAAACTTGGAGTTAGCACCAGTCAGAGGAGACAGGCCAAGGTCTGCTTACCATCAACGTCGAGACTCCTACGTGCTAGCCATGCAGAGGGCTCAGCCCCAGGTGAACTTGTTTGTTAAAGACCATTAAATAACTACAGCTTCCCCAGCCAGCCAAAGGTCCGTCACACACAAAAGAGATTAAAATTAGGAGTGCCGCCTAGAGCACTGAGACATAAAGGCCTTGTGTGGGGTCCTAGAGCCAGGAGGAGGGAGATGGAGGAGCCCTGGTCTTTCGAGCTTCAGGAGCAGCTCTAGCCACTGTCACCCTGCCTCCTTCCACATGATGGTGCCTTAAAAGCTTGAAGACACAGTATTGCCCCAAATTTTTCTCTATCCCCATTTCCTTCAACCTATTCTTATGTAGTGTGAACCAACCAGTCAGTCAATCAATAACCATCTCCATACAGGCACTGGTCCTTCACCATCCTGGTCGTCCTCAAGCTTATCAATGTCCTTTCTCAATTAGGGTGCCCAGAACCAAACACTAGTATGGACTACCTCTAGTATGGGACTATCTCCTCCTTAGTCCAGGACACTGTCTCTCTTGGGGCAGCCTGAGACTGCACTGGCTCCTGTACCACTTGGTGTACTTGCAGACTCACTCAGACTCCCTTTTTTTTTTCTTCTCCCACATCATGTTCATATCTTTTATTGCCTCAAACACAGGCAGGGACAGCCCAGAAATGAAAGCTGATCTACCCAAGGGCCAAAGTTCAGGGGCCCAGTCCACAGGTGAGGGGCCCTCCTTTTCCCAGCCACCTGTGCTGTCTCACCTAAGGGTGCTATCTCCACAGGCCAATAAGTAGTAGAAGACATTGAAGGTGGCTTCATTGGATGGGCGCCGGGCGACTCGGAGCTTCTCAAGCAGCATAGTCTGCAGGAAAGTGCAGGATAGGGACATGGGTCAAGCCAAGCAAGTGCTCCCCACCACCCCAGTTCTTCACCAGGAAGGGCTGCTACCATCTTACTCTCAAGAGACATGCCCATTCTGATGTCAGGGACAATGCCAGCCAAAGCTTTTATTAATAACAATAGCTAGCATTTAGCTAGCACTTTGAGTTCTGCAAAGTGCTTTACAAATAGTATCTGGGAGAGAGGCACTAGTATTACTCTCATTTTACATATAAGGAAACTGAGGCATAGAGGGGTTAAAGTGACTTTGCCCAGGGTCACACAGCTAGTAAGTATCTGAAGCAGGATTTGAACTCAGATTTTCCTGCCTTCAGACCAAGCTTTTATCCACCATATTGCCTCAAAGTCTGGGTCCTAAAACAGAAGAGTTGATTAATCACTTAATCACGTAAGTTTCAAAACTGAACCCCTGTAACTCCTCTTAACCCATCATAACCACCCTTCCTCAGAGAACAACAGTATTGTGGCCATTTGGCAGGGAGGGGATGTTGTCCATGATAAGCTATGAACCCCTGTAGCTCCTCCTGTACCTCAGAGAACAGGAGTACTGTGGCCATTTGGCAGGGAGGGGATGTTGTCCATGATAATTTAACTCTACTCACCACTAGGTATAAATGGTACCAAGACCAGTCTGTTACCGATATAAATTGAAGATATGGGTGAAAGGATGTGGGGCAGAAGGGAACCTCATACATCTCTAAGTTTCCTTTAAGTTCCCATCTTTAAGCTCCCTTAAACACTGTGGGGATGAAGGAGGTGGAATTAAGAGGGAGCAAAAAAAAAAAAAAGAAAAGAAAAGAAAAGAAAAGAAAAAAAGAAGGAAAAAAGAGAAATTTTACGAAGTTTTTTATATTTTTGAGATGTGAAACCTTTATCTGACAAACTATAAAATTCACTTTCCCCCCAATTTTCTGCTTTTCTTTTAAACTTGGCTACACTGACTTTGTACAACACTTTTAAAATTTAATGTAATAAAATTATCCATTTTACATCTCAAAAAAAAAAAAAAAAAAAGGAATTAAGAGAGAGCTGAGTCTTTAAGGAAGAGATCTCTATCATTTTCCAAGGGCCTGGTCCTAACTGGGTGAAGGGGAATGGGGGCCACAGATCTTGTGCATTCTCAGTGGAGCAACCTCTAGAGGAGGGAGGCAGCATTAACTGGGGTGTGCTCAGGGGTTGCCTGTGTCCATGATGGGCAAGGAACCGAAACCCCAGGAAATGGGCCCTCATTAGAATTTCCAGCCACCATCCTCCTGGCCCAACCAGGTCAAGGCCACACCTTCCTTTCTTCTGATCCAGAGGGGGCGGGGAACGGGGGGTCTTCTCTCACCTGGACAGAGGCTGAGGACACCTGGCCAGTCTGGTCAAAGTCCAGCGAGAGGATCTGAGAGAAGCGGGATGCATTGCCATTCATGATGGTGGGGCTGTTCCCAAAGGCTTCCAGGACGGTGTACAGAGCCTGCCACTTCTCCACTGTGCAGGGCAGATCAGAGAAACCTCAGCATACAGGCAATGGGGCAGGGAGGGCAGACGGCAAGGAGAACACGGCTTGCCCACCCAGTGTGGACTTGAGCCACGCTGGGCCCTGAACTAAACATGCTCTCCAAGAATCAATTGAGCTCATGGGGCTGACTGGGGCGAATCCAGACATGGCAAGGGGGACTAGCTCGCAGCCAGCAAGGATCACAGGATTAGAGATCAGAGCTGCAAGGACCCAGAATCCAACTCATTTTTCAGAGGAGGAATATGGGACTCAGGGTCCAAGGTCATACCAATGTCCAAGGTCACACTCAAACCCAAACTTTCCCACTGCCAAGCCCGCATGTTGTAGGGGATAAGGATCCCTGGTGTACAGAAGGGCAAAGATGGCATCCCTGTGGGTACCCCCTGCCAGCCCAGCAGCAGTGGCTCCTCGTGCCAGGCTGACACCAAAGCGGAATCTCAGGGTACGGCAGAAAAGCTCGGCCCCACCTCCCCACATGCTCCTTGGGGGCCGCCCTCCGGCTCACCAGAGAACACCTTGTTCCCGCTGGTGCCCGCGATGGTGGCCAGGTATTGCACCAGGTGCTGGCAGCTGGCAGTCTTGCCACTGCCGCTGCTGCCCAGTAAGACAATGGACTGGTCCTGGCGACTCATCAGCATGGCGCGGTACGCCGTCTGTGCCACGGTGTAGATGTGGGGCGCCATCTCTTCCCGCCGGCACCCTTTGAACATGTGCATCACCTTGGGGGGGGGAGCAATGAGGGGAGAGCATCAGACTTGGGGTCCCTGGGAACACAAGAGCCGCGCTGCCCAAGGCTCAGAGTCAGAGCTGGAAAGTCGCTTAGTCCAAGCCTCTGGTTTCACAGATGAGTAGAGGCTCAGAGATTGTGGCTCGCCCCAGATAACAAAGGCAGGAAGTGTCAGAAACAGTACTTTAGCCCAGATATTCTGCCCTTCCCAGACATCTCCTCACCAGGCTGTCTACACTGTCCATGGGCTTCATTCCCTGTCCCTCCTTCACCCACCAATGAAAGCCTGGGCTCCAGCCTGGCACCGCCAGCTCTGATGGGCAAGCCTTGTCTTGGCAAGGACCAGGCCTCCAGGCCCTCCTGGGCCATCTCCCCCCAACGCTGTCTACACTGGCTTCTTCCTCATCTCTACCCCCACCTCTATCCAGACCCCTGATTGTGACCGCGGACCCTTCTCTTGGATTCCCTGGCTCTGAGAGGTCAGTATTTAATGTCACTTTGTCTAGAACCAGACAGCCATGCACACAATTCCAAGCCACCCACACACCATATTCTGTCCCATCCCTTCCCCTCCCCTCACATAAATGTCTTCTGGAATAGAATAGAAACCCTTTGAGGGCAGGAGATGTCTTACTCCCAAGGTTTTCTACTCTACACAGTTTGAAACATACTAAAAGAATAATGTTATCATTCATTCATATTCTCTCTCGCTCTCCATCTCTCTCTCTGTCTCTGTCTCTGTCTCTCTCTCCCTCCCTTTCTTTCCCCCTCTCCCTCCCTCTCTCTCCCTCTCTCCCTCCCTCTTTTTTTCCCTCCTCTCTCCCTCCCCCCCCTTTCCCCCTCTCCTTCCTTCCCTCCTTCTCTCTCTCTTATCCTCTCCCCCCTTCCCTCCTTCTCCCTTCCCTCTCCTTCCTCCTCCCTATGCCTAAGCCTGGGAAATGACCAGCATAAGTTGCCTCATCCTGGGATGGAATATTTTTTAAGGCCCCTCTGTCATCTCTACTTTGTTGGACGGGGAGCCAGATAAGGGAGCCAGACAAGAAGACGGTGGGAGATGGATGGAGCTATGACCAGAGGCCGGCTGGCCCGTACCTTCTCCGAGTACATAGCAGGGGCCCCTCGGGGGCCGAGGATGAGCAAGCTGGGGCCGGCGTAGGTGTGCAGCAGGCTGGCCCCATAGCGCTGGCGAAGGGTGTGCAAAACACTCGACTCATTGAGGTACACCAGGGAGGCCAGGTCTTCCAGTCGGTCACAGGATGGGGCGTTGGCCTAGAGGAAAGGGAGAGGCCTGTGGTTTTCACACCCCCTCCCCCAGGACCCGACAGACCCCACCCCCAGGCCCTGCCTGCCCCTACCTTCTCCACATCATCCTCATCCACGTCCAGTATGGTCCCATCATGATCCAGTTTCACTCGGACCTTCCCTTCGGGTAGACTTAACTCCTCTGACTTCAGTTGGCTGGCTACACAGGAAGAGAAACGAGCATTTATTAAGCACCCACTAAATCTGTGGAGAAAGGCAAAAAGAAGCTCCCTGACCGCGGAGAGCACGCGTTCTTCAAGAACACGCCGAGATAGAATCAGAGCAGATGGAAGGGGACCTCAGAGCGGCAGGACCCTCACTCACCCATTGGGAAATGGCTGAAAGGCAGGGTATGATTGCGATGGGACTCTGTGCTGCTGTAAGAAATGAACAGCAGGATGCCCTCAGAAAAAACCTGTACAGGGACTGATGCAACGTGAAATGAGCAGAACCAGGGAACCTTGTACACAGCGACAGCAACGCTGCACATTAATCAGCTGTGAATGACTTTAGCTATTCTCAGCAACACGACGACCCGAGACTATTCCAAAGTGCTCATGATGAAAAATGCCGTCCACCTCCAGAGAAAGACCTGAGGGAGTCTGAATGCAGATTGAAGCATGCTTTTTTAAAACTTTATTTTTCCTGAAGTTTTTTTGTTTGTTTGTATTTTCTTTTATAACATGACTAATATGGAAATATATTTTGTATGAATGCACTTGTATAATCTATATCAGACTGCTTGTCTCTTCAATGAAAGGGAAGGAGAGGAAGGGAGAGAATTTAAAACTCAAAATTAAAAAAAAACACAAAATGAATGTTTAAAGAAATTTACATAAAATTGAACAAAATAAAATATTTGAAAAAAATTAAAAAAAAAAAAAACCTGGAAAGGGGCAGCTAGGTGGTGCAGTGGATAGGGCACCAGTCCTGAAGTCAGGAGGACCTGAGTTCAAATCTGGTCTCAGACACTAAACACTTTCTAGCTGTGTGACCCTGGGCAAGTCACTTAACCCCAATTGCCTCAGGGAAAAAAGAAAAAAAAAGACTTGGAAAGGTAGGATTTGAGCTAAGCCTTGAAGGAAGCCAGAGATGCTAGAAGCTGGAGGTAAAAACGGAGAGCATCTGAGTCATGGGAAATAGAGAGTCATGAGTGAGGGCCAGAAGAGCTGGATCACAGAGTGTACAGAGAAGAGAAAGGTGTAAAAAAAGTGGAAAGGTAAAAAAGGAGTCAGACTGTGAGCGGCTCTGAAAGCCAAACAGAGGGTTTTCTATTTGATCCTGGTGATAATAGGAAACCAGAGCTCCTTGAGCAGGTGAGCTGACATAGATCTCCACTATAGGGAAAACACTCTGACTTGAAGCAGGAAGGCCAGTCAGAAGAGTAGGCAATAGTAATAGTGGATAGTGCCATGGGCTAGCACCTGGGAAGCAGTGGGAGCCATGGAGAAGCTGTCAAGGTAAAAATGGCAAGAGCTACCAAAAGACTGGATCGGCAGTACAATGCTGGGCGGGGGGAAAATACTGGCTAAATGACACGATCTCTGCCCTCCTCCATCTATAGGTGCTACACCACAGACCCAGGTCAATAAAAAGAGCATGTGAAGAGTGTCTGAAGCTGCAGGGAAGCTTCCCTGAGAAGGTGCCGTTTGATCTGGGCCTTGAGGGATGAGCACAATCAGATTATTTTGGTCAAATTTTGATGGTACATTAATATAGATCATGAGAAAACTCTATATGATTTAGCATATACTAATCATCAAGCATTGGTCTTGTCCCGTAATAAATGACTGGGAAATAATGGATAATGAATAATGAACACATTTCCCAGCAGTTATAATAATGCACCATAAAAGTTCACCAAAACACTCCAATCTATTACATAGGAAGTGACAGAGAAAGAAAATGCTCTCCACCTATACCAGGGGCAAAAGTGCAAAGGATCCTAGAGGGGCAGAATCCTAGAGATAGCACCACAAGAGATTTAATAGAAGCCATTGAGTTCAACCTCCTCATTTAACAGATGAGGAAACCCAAGGAGACCCAAGAAGGCACACAGGATCACGGATTTGAAGGTAGAAAGGAACTCACAGACAGCACTCAAACCAATCCCCATGCAGGTAACAAAACTGAGGTTAAGTGAAGTGACTTGTCCAAGGTCACACAGCTAGTAAATGTCTAAAGCAGGATTTGAACTCAAATCCTCCTGACTCCATCTATTATACCACCCTGTCTCCTACTCAGGAGATGGTCAGCAGATCAGTTTGGCTGAAATATGCGTCCATCAGAGGGAAGCAGGAGAAAGCTAGAAAGATCTACTGAAACTAGATTGGACATAAAAGGTCTTTGAGCCTGGATTCAGGCAATGGGGAGCCATTGAAGGTGTTTGAGGAGTAGAGTGACATGATCCGAGCCTGATTACAAATGACAGAATCTAAGGGTTAGAGTTTAGGATGGAATCTATCATTTCCTTGATATAGGGGAACTCCCAGAGGAGGAAACTCTCTCTACCAATGCAGGCTGTCATCCTCTCTGTCACAGAAGAGTATCCTGGGACTATTGAGAGGTCATTTGACTTATCTTGAGAGTCACAAAATCAGTGTTTCCAAAGCAGAACTTGAACTTGAGTCTTTTCTGGCTCCAAGACCAGAGCCCTAACCATGATAGCATGATGCCTTTCCATGACCACTTTGTCCGATTGAAAAATATGTCCTTTAGGGAAATTAAAATGGCAACCGTGTATACAATAAAACTAAAGAAAAGCAAATTAGGAGAAGCAGCAGCTAGACAAGCCCAAGGCTATGGAGGAGCCCATGCTGGCAGAACACCAAAGGGACTGAAGACAGAATTCTCAAGGAAAGGGGGTGACCAAACACTAGCAAACAAACGGAGACATTTTTATTATCAAAAAAGGCAATTAAAAAATGTAACTATCGATCCATAGGCTGACTCTCTTAAAAAAAAACATTATAAACAATATTACACATCAATACAACTAATTAAAATGGCTTTGTAATCATTTACATTTAAGTTAATTAATTTCAATGCCGAAAATAGCATAAGTCCTTTTCAGTGACACTCTCCAAGGACCCATCAGGATTCTATGTGTGCCCAATCATTCTCATTCCCTTTCTCTCTTCCGTGGTGCCATTGTGTGCTTTGCTGGCACATTTCGGTTTTCTTGGCCTGGCGTTATTTCACTAAGATCTTTCGGGATTTTTTCTATTCCTCAAACTTGTTGGTCTTAATTGCATTATCGTATTCCATTACGTTAATGCACCATGGTGAAGTCAAGCAATTCTTCTGTTGTTGAGTGCTTGCTTTCCCGTATCTTTAGAATCTTTAATAGGAAAAATATGTGCATGTACACACACACACACACACACACACACACACACTCTCACTCTCTCTCTCTCACACACACACACACTCTCTCTCACACACACACACACACACACACACTCTCTTACACACACACTCATTCTCACTCACTCTCACACACACATGCACACACACACACTCTCTTACACACACACACAATCTCTCTCTCTCACACACATACTCTCACACACACACACATGCACACACACATACTCTCTCTCTCTCTCTTTTACACACACACTCATTCTCACTCTCTCTCTCTCTCTCTCTCTCTCTCTCTCTCTCACACACACACACACACACACACATACGGATATCCTTGATGAATAGGACTCTGTTTATGTTATACTGGATAAAGATTTGAGAAGGGAACAGACAAGTTTTCACTAACAATTTTCTTTATCATTATGAATTTGACAAACACCAACAAACATGAGCATAGGATCATAGATCTAGAAGAGGGAAAAGAACCAAAAAGCCACAAAAGGATTGTTAAAGGCAAATAAATCCCTTGTGTTCACTGAAAGGCAGGATTGGGCCTCAGCTACCCAAGTACCAGATTCCAATCTTGATTGATAGTAAAATTTTCAGATTTTTTTTTCTAACTTAAAAGGATCTGATCTTTCTTCCATCTTGGTATCACACTCAGTTTGGGTACTACAGTGACTTTATTCCTACAATGGTGCATTGGATAGAACACTGGGCTTGAAGACAGACCTGTGTTCAAATCCAGCCTCAAACACTTATTGGCTGTGTGATCCTGGGCAAGTCACTTAACTCTGCCTCGGATTTTTTTTAATCTTCATAATGAGCTGAAGAAGGAAATGGCAAATCATTCCAGGATTTTTGCCAAGAAAGCCCCAAATGGGTTCATGAAGAGTCAGACAGAACCAAAAACAACTGAATAACAACAAAGCTCTAAACTTCTGAACTTGACACCAATAGCCTCCCAAACAGCATGAACTATAGTCATCTATTAGTAGGCCTGCCTCTCTTGTATTTTTACAGATAAGGAAGGAAACTGAGACCCAAGAAATGACCTATAGACTCATCATTTTAGAGGCAGAAGGAACCATTTAGTCCATCTACTCCAACTCCCTTAATTTACACTTGAGGAAACTGAGGCCCAAGAAGGAAAGTGACTTTTGCTAAAAGTCACACAATTGGTAAGCAACAACAATGAAATGTGAATGAGTTCTCAGATTCTCAAACCAATATTCTTTCCAGGGTATCATACAAAGAAGATCAGAAAAGATTAACACAGGAAACTGTAAATCTTCACTAAATATAGCTTGCTGAAGGGTGGATTTGGTCTTTGTTGTTTTTTTAATTTAACAATGTAGTTTCAACATTGCTCTGCTTATCTCTGTCCCCTTCTGAACTTCCTTATGTTCTCTTATGTTTATTTTTTTTAATGATTCATTGATTCATTTTTCTTCCCTCCCCTTTATTTTTGTACCATTATCACTAACTCCCACTACCCTCTCAGATCTCCTCCACCAGAAAAATAATAAAAGCCCATGCTTGCAACAACCAAGTAGTCATCTAAAACCCATCACTGGCCATTTCTGAAAAGGAGGTCTCCATAAACATTATTCTCCAGGAGAACACATCTTGACAGTCATAGAATTGACAGAAAGATACAGAGAATATCAGCTCCCACTGTGCCAATTGTCTGTCATTTGATTTGGTGGCACTGAATGCTACCTTGGGAGAATCTTCTTCTCAAAGGTGCTTCTCATGCAAACGTTAAGATCATACACAGATTCCTTTAAAGATGCTGAAACAGAGACTGCTATATTTGATAGCTCTAAAGAGACAGGAACCCGGCTAAAAGATGCCAACTCCTGAGCTCAAACAGAAGAGGAATTTCCTAAGAATGGTGAGGTGTTGGGCAGCTGGATGGTGCAGTGGATAGAGTGCCACCCCTGAAGTCAGGAGGACCTGAGTTCAAATCTGGCCTCACACACTTAACACTTCCTAGCTGTGAGGCTTTGGGCAAGTCACTTAATCCCAATTGCCTCAGCAAAAAAAAAAAAAGACTGCTATGATTAGGGGCAGCTGGATAGTACAGTATTTAGAGCACCAGCCCTGAAGTCAGGAGGACCTGAGTTCAAATGTGGTTTCAGATACTTAACACTTCCTAGTTGTGTGTCCCTGGGCAAGTCACTTAACCCCAGTTGCCACAGCAAAATAAATAAATAAAAATAAAATAAAAATGGCGAGGTGTTCTTATATGCCAAGGATTTTTGTGTTGACCACACCAAGGCCCAGTATGCTCCTCCTGGCATACTCCTGGAGGAGATTTATAACCATTCAAAGTTTGACCCAACCATCCACATGGGAAAAACACAGTGGATGAAAGATGTCTTATGTCTAAGAAGTTCAGAAGGATACACAAAGAGGACAATTTTATTCCTAGGGAATGAGTAATTTCAATGCTATGAGGAACTTCACAGTACAGATCAGCACTTTCTTTGTAATTTGTGTTGCTGTATTGTCTCAGTCATGTCTGATTCTTTGTGCTCCTATTTGGGGTTTTCTTGGCAAAGATACTGAAGTTGTTTGTTGCTTCCTTTTTCAACTCATTTTACAGATGAGGAAATTGAGGCAAAAAGGGTTAAGTGACTTGCCCAGGGTCACACAGCTACTAAATGGCTGATGTCAGATTTCAGCTCAGGAAGCTGAGTCTTCCTGATTCTAAGTCCATTGCTCTATCCATCGTGCCAATTAGCACCCACCTAAGCTGTCTCCTATAATTTACAGCCTTACTCTCTTCAACAATGAAAAGTTTCAAACCAGTTCCAATTGGTGAGTGAAGAAAGCCATATACACCCAAAGAGAGGGATATGAAATGTGGTCCAGAACATAATATTTTCATCCTCTCTATCGATGATTGTTTGCATTGGGTTTCCTTTCTCAGATATTTTTTGTTCATGTAGATATGATTGTTCTTGCACAGCAAGATAAGTATGGAAATATGTATACATATATTTGACTTGTCAAGTATTTTAATATAATTAACATGTAGTGGACTTCCTGCCATCTAGGGGAGGGGAGAGGACTAGGGGGGGAAATTTGTAACGGAAAGCTTTGTAAGGGTCAATATTGAAGAACTACCCAGACATATGTGCTGCAAATAAAAAGCTTTAATTAAAAATAATAATAATAATAATTTACAGCCTTAGAGAATTATCTGAGAGGTTATGTGACTTACCGGGGTCACGGAGTCAGTTTGTTTCAGAGGCAAGACTCAGTCCAGGTTTTTCTGGTTCTGAAGCCAACTCTCTGCCTACTATACTTTGCTATCTCTCTGTTACTAACTTGTAGGACATAATATAAACTTAAAAAAAAAAAAACAGTACATACCCAAAACTTTATAGTTTCATATAAAATGCATTTGCTTCTTTGTATAGTCAAATGTTTTATATGTGTTGATGACTGTTAAAATCATGATTAAAAAAAAAAACAATATGATACTGGCTAGCCCCAGGGGTCTACAATTTTTTTGGTATCCTGAACCCCTTTTGGGGGTCCTAGAAAAGCCTTTCTCAGAAGAACAGCTTTAAAACAATAAAACAAAGCAAACAGGACTACAAAAGAAACCAATTATACTGAAATTCTATTATCAAAATATTTAAATAGAAGAATTCTGTTGGGATTCACCCAAAGGACAACAGAGAAACATGTGATCAATGAAAACCTGAAGATCATAAAAGAGATCACTCAATTCATTAATCCACAAGCATCAATTAACATGTGTCTGCTTTGGATATATTAAGCTTGGACATTCAGCTGCAAAGATACAGTGCTTGGTTAGGAAAGCCAAAACCTGGAGCTTAAGGGAAGCCCTGAGGCTAGAAACAGATCTGAGAGTCATCAGCCCATGAAGCCAGTAGCCTGGATGGCTCACCCAAGAAGAGGGTACTGATAAAAACAAAGAGGAACAAGGGAAAGAATCTAGGAAAACTCTGGATTAAAGAAGAGAATGAAAGAAGGGACACTGGAAAATAAGAAAGGGAAAATGTCAGCAAGATCATGGAAGTCAAAGGATGACAGAAAATATATCAAAGAAGTTGACAGTTAAAGGTTATACAGAAACCACAAAGGATACAGGATGAGAAAAGGGACCTAGATTTGGCAAATAGGAAATGACAGGGGACCTCTGAGAGAGTAGTTTCTATATAATAATAATGATGGAAACCAGTCTGCAGAAAGCAAGTAGATGGAGGCAGCCAACATAGACTCTTCATTCAAGAAGTTTAGGGGAAGGGAAAGGGAAAAAGACCAGTGGGAAAGTAACATGATGGGATGGTAGGATGGGATGGAACATAAATCAATAATGAAAAAAAAATACAATTTTGAGATTTTATTAGCATTGGACAGGAATAGAAGTGAAGGAAGAAAACAGTGGGAGATTAAGAAGGGATTAGTAGGAGAGAAACCTAAGGCAAGTCAAAGATGCTGCAGCCCAATCTCCCTTTTCCCAAAGACTCACCAAGAGAGAAGCCATCTTGATGGACCAGCCAAACCTTCTCCGTCTCGTGCCAGGCTTCTTCAGCAGCAATCTGCTCCTCTGTCTTGGCCTGTTTGGGGGGAGCGAGGACACAGAGTCAGATTTAGGTTCCCGGGTTCAGGA